>JADLZN010003716.1:0-43024 GCA_018155175.1 Sinocyclocheilus anophthalmus
CAAGTAGCCTATACGCTGAGTTTCGCTTCGTTTTTGTGACATGCTTCAGTTCACGAAGACCGAGACGACAGAAAGCGCTTCCTGTTTGTTTTCTTTATTTCATAAAAGCACAGGTTTTTGTTGATATTGTGGATGTATACAAATAAAAATAAACCCTCTACATGCTGGCACCACCATGTCATGCAGTAATGCACTAACAGCTTCCACACTCCACACAAACACTTTGATTTTCGCGTAATAGTGCACATTTACCTAGGTCAGGGGTCTGCAACCTTCAACATCAAAACCCTTTCCCATCGAATAAATTTCATGTGGAGCCACAAAACCGATTTGATCCTTAAAATGAAGATAACACAGCATATAGCTAAAGTTTTATATTCAGTTATGTTACAGGGCTGGGGGGTTACAAGTGTTACAAGTGAGGGGGACAGAAATGTCAAATGTAATATTAATAATAATAATATTTATGTATGTTTGTCTAATTGACAAAAAAAAACTTTTTCTTACTTTTAACTGGCTAAGAAATAAAATACACTGCTGGACAATAACTAATAATTCATATTCTATAATATTTTTTATAATTTTTTTTCCTAATTAAAATTTTATGATTATGATTGTTTTATATACTACAAACACCTTTTCTATTTTTATCAAAGAATAAGGCTGAAAAAATATATTTTATAGCTTCTGTACTGTAATATATGTTATGTCAGTTAGCACTGTATCATTCATATACTTTATTTATTACATGGAGAAGACTTGAAAAACACACATAAACCAGATATTGTCGCAATTGCTTATTGTCTTCACATTTCATCAGTTATGGTTTATGTTTGTTATTCAGCTTAGCTACAGCGATAGCGGGATGCCTTGGATTTCCTGCATGTCAAACGTTTTACTACTTATAAGTCCATTTTGGACTTTCTGAGCGAGAGCGCCCTCCGGCTTCGAGTATGAATGAAACATACACTGCAGGAAAGTGTTAAGCCCTCCGTCATGTTCACAACATTTTTTGACACGAATGAAACGTATCCAAAATGATGTGACTATCTTGTCTCTTTTAATTTGAATCTAGATTTATTCACACTGGCACTTGAAAACATCTGCGTGAACACACTTGCCAGAAAAAAGTGCAAGGGAAGAGTTTAGGTTTTATTAAAAGTCTGGGGAACACGTCTCCCGTGTATTCTATGCCCATGCTACAGGGAGCCACCACGGAGGGGTGAAAGAGCCGCGGGTTGCCGAACCCTGATCTAGGTTAACGTTAAAGCGAGCAGACATGTAAAGTTGCTACTTACCTGTTTCGCATCCAAATGATAAGCCATATTTGAGGTGGAGAACATTTTTTGATTTCCTTCCCAAAATACTGTAATTAACTCAAGGACCAGCTGTTAACAATCTGTCCATCATAGACACAGAGGGGGGGGGGGGGGGGGGGGGGGGGGGGGGGGGGGGGGGGGGGGGGGGGGGGGGGGGGGGGGGGGGGGGGGGCGGGGGGGGGGGGGGGGGGGGGGGGGGGGGGGGGGGGGGGGGGGGGGGGGGCAATTTTTTTTCTGCAACTAAATGATTAACGAAATTTCTTCTCGTCAACTGACACTTAGTTGACTATTAGGGGGGCTGCCCTTGTCATTTGATAATTATTTTTTAGCATGGGTGTTCAGTCCATATATGCTGCGAATGCTCTGCATCTCCAAGCCATTTGAGAGAATGAGTTCAGCGACTGGCTAAGTAGCATTATCTATTAAATTCCCTTGTCATTTGAGGTGTTACACAGAGCTTACATAATAAAATGTTATTAAAAAGTTATTTATATGCCAAACAATGTTAATTTTCTGCAGATCTGTGCCAGTTACGCAGGGATTTGGGCGAGTGGATCCACAACAGCCCCATTGCTGTAAATCGTCATTATTTCTGCATTCTCATGGGTTTGTTGGCATGTGGATGATTTCATGCACAAAGAAACCAGTCCACAAATTGTTTGCCCCAAATGGAATCTAAAAATCAAATAAAAAAGCTGTAACTGTATATTTTTATGTTTTCTAAAGTAAAGCAAATTTAGCAAATATTCTTACTCTTTTTGGGATGGAAAAAGTATGTTGAAGGTACAAGTTTTTTGGCATCATGTTTGAGCAAACTAATCAAAGTGAAATTTTTTGTTTTGTTTTCCCCATGCTTGACAAATCTTGCATATCTGACATATGTAAGCATATGGGACAGCAGTGTCATCTAATGGCAACAGCACTACTTTTACATTGACACCTGCGTTGATGTTTATTAATATTAGATAGCATACTCTCACCACTGTTTTTAGCACTTACGGAAGAAAACGTAGAACAAAGGATGCACATTTGGTGTGTAAAGAAATGCTGATGAACCCAAGACCCTGAAAATATGATGTTGGACCCTTGAGACGTGTCTGGTCTCGAGTGCTACAGCACTGCTATTGTGGAACTTTTATTGTATTTTTCTCAGAAATTCTCCTTTTTGTGTGGCTCAGTATGAATTTGGTGTATAGATCTGTTTTACCCGCTTTACTCATTTTTAATACCTCTTGAAAGTTTCTTGGGTGATGATATTGAAAATGTAGAACAAGGGCCTCTAGGCTCAAGGTCTCTCCAGTCAGCCAACAAAGGCACACAGATGATCAATCATTCTGAGTTAACGTTATCTCTTCTGCTGGAAGCGTGGAGCAGAAATAGACAGGAAGAGAGCGGGGTGATTCACTCTCTGTTGCCCCTGGCCACATACCTATAGTCACCCTGCATTTCTCTGCTGTTCATTCTCCTTCTCTGCAGTCCATGCTTGCTTATTCTGAGCATTTATTTCATTTTTTACTCGTTGCTTTTTGGGCTGGTTTTCTCCATCCTCCATCACCTTAGTTGGTATGTTTTTTTGAATGATCAGGCTATAACTTTGTATAATTACAGAGGTGGATAATGACTCTACCTTTGCAACATCGACAGTTATCAAACTCACCTGAATCAGTGTTATACTTATTTGAGCCGAATAATGACACTATTGTACGATGGCCCAGTAGTGCACAACACAACCAAATTTAAACGCCACACATAAGTTATTAACACAGTGGAACCAAGCCTCAAATTCATTTCACAGTGCCGTTTCTCGGCCATGTAAAATTTGCATTGAAGCTAAAATTTGGGCTTTATATACTAGAGGTAATTTTCTAACAAAATCTGAATTTTAAACAGCTTTTTACTGCACCAGTCTTTTTAAATGACTCTTTAATTTTGCATAGCTATATAAATGGTTCATTTCAAAAGC
This sequence comes from Sinocyclocheilus anophthalmus, assembly GCA_018155175.1. NCBI lineage: Eukaryota > Metazoa > Chordata > Actinopteri > Cypriniformes > Cyprinidae > Sinocyclocheilus > Sinocyclocheilus anophthalmus. The sequence continues at coordinate 3,283 of JADLZN010003716.1, forward strand.
AGTAAATTGAATTTTCTTTTCAAAATGTGGATTTCGATAGATCAGTACCTCTAGTATAAGGTCTAAGCTTTAATGCACCCTCTATAGTGGCCGAGAAGGGAGAGGGAGCATTTCTGTTGTGTTGTTGTTAACTTGTATTTGCTTTTTAAAATTTAATTATGCGCCACTGGGCCACCGTGCTATTGACCTATCAGTAAGCTCCGCCCCCCCTCACTCACTCGGACAAACAAACGGAGTTGCTAACTGTCTTACAATGACAGCTGTCAGTGTGAAAACCTTGTCCTAAGATGTTTTTGATAAATTTTAGGACACAGAAAGACCACCTCTCGTCGTGGAGCATTCAAGTGGGACTTAAATATGCCATGGAGGGATATATAAAAGATTTTAAAATAAACATGGTGGGTAACTCGATTAATTTGGAAGCGAGGGTTTACAGATAACAATGCAAGGAGGAGAAGTTACGGTCGTCACAATCGCATCCAGGATCAACACTGTTCATGTGCCGCAGGATACGAATTACAGATAAGCAAGATAAAGATAAGCAAGGCTCTCCCATTGTTTTCTGTGGATGCTGCAGTCTAATTTAACCGGAAGAAGAGAACTGTCAATAACATGATCCTTGCACCCCTCTCCCATTGATGTCCTTACAACAATGCACTGTCAGCTGTATCTGTTCGGTTATTGATAGTTCTTCCTATTAAACTTGACCTATCAAACTATCATTGCACCAGCAATGTATACATCTCCATTTTTGGGATGTTTATAAGTGAATAAAAACTAAAATTAAATCTGTTCATCATATAAAGAGATCATGTGTCTTCAAAATTGGATTAAACCGCTTGGTTTATATGGATTTATTTTATGAGCTGTTTATGAATGTTTTGAAGGGTCAGAGTTTTGGGTGAATAGACTTTCAGAGGAGAGACAGACATCTCAGATTTGATAAAAATATCTTCATTTGTGTTCCGAAAATGAACAAAATTCGTATGGGTGTGCGTAATTGATTTTTTTAGTTTAGGGTGGACTAACCCTTTAAGGATAATAGTTTGTCAATATTCAATTCAAATCTTGTTTATTTGTATAGTGCTTTAACAATACATATTGTGTCCAAGTAATATTTATATGTCAGAAATGTACAGTTCTAAGATAATACAAATCATGCAGTTAGTTAACGTCATGTGTTCAGTTAATCTGAAACTCGTTAAATCAATATTTACATGTTGTGATAATAATTGCATAAGGAAAATTTGGCTGTTTTGGATGTTGATTCAGAGTTGGCATACTTTTAAGTCCTCACTGGGTTGGTGTCAGTCCTTCACGGGTGTCGGGGGTAATCTGAAATGAGATAATTCTCTGATAATTATAAAATACAGAGGTCATTTTCATGAGTAAACATCTTAGAATAGTCTTAAAGGGTTAATTCACCCAAAAATGAAAATTAGCCTGTTATTACTCACCTCAAGCCATCCTAGGTGTATATGGAATTCTTCTTTCAGACGAATCCAATCAGAGTTATATTAAAAATTGTCCTGGCACTTCTAAGCTCTGTCATTGTAGTGGGCGGGTGTTTCTGTTCAACAGTCCAAAACACATTAAATAAAGAGCGCGCATCCATAATAAAATGTGCCTCACATGGCTCCGGGGGGGTGGATAAAGGCCTCCTTTTGCGAATCCATGCGTTTTTGTAAACCAAATATCCATATTTCAAACCATCTCTATCTTTCTGTCGTCGCTCAGCTCGTCTAATGTCCGTTCTGTGCACTGAGCGATCTCTCATCCCCATCAAGAGTAGACACGCCCCTTACTACTGATTGGCTACAAGCTTGTTTTGCTATTCGGCCCGACTCAGTTTTCTAAAGCATTTTTGAAAAAATACAAAGACAAATACTTGTCTTGTTTTGTTTCTCCTGAACGCTCAGGTATGTGGTCACAAAAGTGAAAAATAAGTATGTATCCATGTACACTCACATTTCTATGTTTTTATAGTCAAAAAGCTTGTTTGTGATAAAAAGAAATCTTAAGTTAATCGAGATGATTTTTCCGAGAGTTCACCGGTTAGCGAGAGACGGTTGGTCTGTGTTATGATGTCAGCCACCGATCTAAATGTACATAGAAACAAATATCTCAGAATGTGATCATTTTTGACCAAAAAAGACTCAGAAATTGTAAATATGTATATATTTAGGAAAAGTATGTTTTAAAGAGATTATGATGATAATTTGTGTCATGCGCGATGGTTGCAATTTGAATGATACAATTGTAGCAGCTGTCTGATGATGAAGAACAAGTTACAGAGTGTCAGTTCTAGGGTGACCATACGTCCTCTTTTTCCCGGACATTTTGGATCTAAAAAATTGCGTCCGGCCGGGATTTCTAAATTGTCCAAACTGTCCGGGATTTGGCTTTTGCTTTCTACAGTCACCATTCATTGTGTGCGTTTTTGTTTTCGAGCCCTGTAAGGGACTGTTTTATTAATCCCGCTCCCGCTGAATAAGAGACTTAAGAGAGGGTTTGACATTTTGGCCATTCAAAAAAGCAGACGTTTCTGATAAAATCTTACTGTCTGGAACTACTTAGAAGGTCTACGTTTCCATTTACATTTAGTCATTTTGCAGACTTTGAGCATGTCTACGTTTTCAAACATGATAGCACAAGTAACTGCACAAAATTCTCAGATTTGTATTGCTACAAATGTAGAAATTCAGTCTCAAGTTTCTGTTGGTTTCAAAGGACCCATCAAAGCCACTGAAAATGAGGTCGTCTCAGCATGGGAGAGGTGCGACACATGGAGCTGAATACATCACGGAAATCTGGGAAATGCAGTTGGTGAGATCAGATACCTCGATGAGCTCCATCTTCTGACTTAGAATTGCTTACCAACGCTGAGTCATTATGCATCCATAAAAAAAATAAAAAAAGAATGCGTTTGAGTGGCAATCAAGCACACGGCGGGATAAAAAGCAAGCACAGGACCTGGATGAATACAATCTGACCCCTAGATCCTCACAACTGTTGTTTTTCCTCTGGGTTGCTAAGAATTACTTGATTCATTGGCCTGACACGGCAAGAAATGAGACCTGGAAGGCAAGTTCCTCTTGTCTCACTTCAAGGCTTGTCTGATTGGTGCTGAGAGATGTTGACAAAGACTTCATATTGATTTGTTGAATCAAGTGCTAGAGGGTCACACATGTGCTTTTTACTAATTTTGAACAGAAATGAATCGCAAGGCACTAGATTGTGAATGGAGAGATATCACACACCACAAGTCAAGTTTCACAAACATAATGTATTTTCAGGTTTAATGGATTTTTTTTTTAAACAGTAAGTGCTCAGTATGTTCTCAGCTTTGAGCAGTCATAGTTTGCTATAGCAGAAGGTGAAGTAGAGAATGTTGACTCAGCCAAACAGAGGTGTTTTCTTTTTGAAGTTGATTAATAGAGTACTATTAATGGTGGCACACTGTGCAACATGGGCCAAATGGACCATTTACTGCTCCATGTCCAGCTACAAAAAGCCAACTTAGAGCAAATAACTTGACTTGGGGGCTTATTCATGTCTATAACTAAAAATAACACAGTTTTAATGAGGAACTATGTCTTGAAACCCTCATTGTGGTAGTTTATCAAAACATTGTTTCTCAAAGTGTGCGGCTTGGTGAATCATGATTAACCTAAACTAATGCAATTAACTTCAATTAGTTAAAGAAAACCATGTTTAATTAGTTTCGTTTTAAATAAAACATGCAAAGTGCATGTTTAAAAGTGATTATTTTACATCGTCACATTATTAGGTTATCATGTGGTCACTGACATCCCAGCATGGCATGACTTTATAATAATACCATATATACTGTAGGCATGTATTGCTTGGTTGTGTAGGCTCACAGGACAATCTAGCCTCTACCTACATTTTTGCAAAACTAAAATGCTTACCACAGTGCTTTTTTTGCATTACATAATTAGCTATTTTGCATGACTTTTATGATGTAGTAAACTTGCTCGTTAGCACACCCGGTACAGCATTATGCTTGCGTTATTGAGTATGATTCATGATAAAATAGATCTAAGACTTGTAGAGGCAATCTAAAATGAAAGCAAATGCAGTTTTAACACTATTGGTTAGGTTTAGGGTAGGGTTTAGTGTAGTGGCACATTATTTGCAAATGCAGTAGAATGTTAACTTTTTAGCATTAACATTTTGCTCACCAGATATTTAATTTCTGAACTGCAGTGTATGAACGCAGATATGTTCAACATAATAACACACTGCCAGATTCACGTTCATCTGTTTCAGATAAAACTGAACATGCTTTTAGCATCTGTCACTGGACATTTCAATTTAAATGTCTCACAAAACATGCAGGAAACAATGTAGTATCATTTTGCAGAAATGTCACCACAGACACGTATTTCCAGCGAGGGTTGATATTGTTGGTGTTTTTCTTTTTTTGCTCTTAGGCTGTATTAATAAGGGTGTTTATTGTACCAATTCAGCTTGTTGCAGACATGATGTACCACAAAACATTCAGTCTTTACATTAAACAATATTAAAATTCATTCACATCTCTCAGCTGAAAATGTTTTTGCATGTTTTAAATTAAATGCATAATGATAAATCTGTCAACTCTGTATTAATTGTTAACTTTAGTTTTGCTCCATCACTCAAATCTTTTGTAGACTCATCTGTTCTTGTTCATTACGAGTGGCATATGTGAGTTGTTACTGTCACTCAAGGAACACTCAGAATGATTCAATAGAACATTTTGTGATTTCTTCATCTGTAGCTTTTAGTTAAGTGGTTCTCAACTGGTTTTCCTTCTAGACGTTCTATTCAGACATAATGTTGGACATCAAGTGGTGATGCAACAAAATAGATGCATTGTTCATTGTTCAAAAATACATACACATTTTGCATTACTTCTCTTGCTGTCTAAGTCCCTGTCAGAATCTGCTTAAGTTGTTTCATATCAAATACTGTTTCCGGCTCCAAGCTTCCACTACATTTCAGTACCATCTCAACAACTGTTTATGAGTGCTTCAATTTATTTTTAGAACAAATTTAAGCTGAGCCTTTAAAAACCACATGTATACAGTATATATATATATACTGTACATGTATATGTGTGTCTGCGTACCTCCAGCTGACAGCTGATAATGCACCAATCACCATTTTAGATCGACTGCTTTAATACTGTAGAAGATTCCATTCGAACTGAAAGCTGCTGCTTTTAGATTTTTAAATGATGAAATTCATATAAAATAAAAACTAAAAAAATAAAATGCAATATTAGCATTTTTTTTAAGGCCCATAAAATAATTGCATTTTTTATTTAATACTCACTTTGTATTAATATATAATAGTATTTATCACACTTTAATTTGGGTTGCACTTTGTTTTACGGTATGTGTACTTACATGTACTTATAGTGTACTTACCTAAGAAAGTACTGGTAATATAAGGTAACTACATGGGGTAGAGTTAGGTTTAGGGTTAGTACCGAGTTATTACCTAGTTATTGTCTTTACTTTAATCAGTACATAGTATGTATAAAAGCATGAGGAACAGACTGTAAAATAAAGTGCTGCTTAATTTGTTTATTTTCTAAAATAATATAATTTAAAATAATTATATAGATATATATATATATATCTATATATGTTTAATTTATATAGTGCCTTTCCCAAGCTCAAGGACACTGTACAAAACAGTAACACAATAGACAGTCGATTCACATAATAATAAACAGTCATTTCACAATCAATTAATCAAATTAAGTGGACAGTGGACATTTGCCCAGTCCGGGGATAGACATGATTGCAGTTGCATATCATGGTACAATTATGTACTGGAAACAGATACATAACATAGTATAAGTAACAACAGTCAGTAAGCACAACAAATAGGTATAAATGCCACCAAAAATAACTGAAGGAAAATACTCCGAGAGAAAGTATAAGCTGTAGTATAGGATGAAGGAGAGTGTCTACATAACATGTTATGACTGCTAGTATTGGAACATCGTTTTTGAGTTGTGAGTTGAAAATCAGAGATGGGTTATTGTCCTTAGTGCCCATTTATAGATTCCTAGGGTTTAGGTGCCATTACGGAAAATGACCCTGCCACCCTTGAGTAGATGAAATCTAGGTACAGTAATAGTTTTCCACCCGGCAGATCGAGTGATCGGGTGGAAACGTAAGGAGACAGTAATCATAGGATTTTGTGGGGGTGAGGGTGATTTGGGTTTTTGGGAAGGGTGTAAGGAGGAGCAAGGCCATTGAGTGATTTAAAAGTAAGCAGAAGAATTTTGTAAGTAATGCCAGATGATACAGGGAGCCAATGGAGTTTAAATAAAATAGGGGGGTATTATGAGCAGATTGTTTAGTATGGGTTAATATTCTTTTGAATATATTGTAAACGAGAGATAAAGTGCAATGGTAATCCGGCAAAAAGAGCATTACAGAAGTCGAGGCGTGATGTAATAAAAGCATGCACTAATGATTCAGCATCTTTTGGAGAAACATAGGATCAAAGTTGGGCTAAACGGCGAAGCTGGAAAAATGCAGCTTTGGATAGTTTACTAATGTAAACATCCAGAGTCAGTGAAGGATCAAAAGTAACGCCTAAATGTCTGACAGTAGCAGATGGAAAAATTGTTGTAGCATCAAGGTTGAAACTGGAAGCATTTACTATATTTTTTGTTGGTGAAGGGGGGCCAGTAATTCAAATTTCTGTTTTGTTCAAATTCAAACTGAGAAAATTTTAATTTAGCCAGGCCTTTAGCTCATTGACACGGGTAGCTAGTGATCTGGTCTGGTGAATAGAATCTGGTCTGCATGCAGTGTATATCTGAATATCATCAGCATAACACTGATAATGAAACAGGGATCCCATAACAGGGATAATATGTCCAAGAGGCATGATGTAAGTAATGAATAGTAATGGCCCAAGAACAGAGCCCTGAGGAACACCCTGACTGAGTAAAGTAGTGGGAGAATTATAATTATGCATAGTGATGTAGTATTGTCTATCAGTGAGATAGGAAGAGAACCAGGATAGTGCAGCACCTGAGACACCTATCTCTGAAAGGCGGGAGAGTAATAAATTGTGACAGACAGTATCAAATGCTGAGCTGAGGTCATGCAGCAGGAGAATGGAGAGATTACCCGAGTCACCAGAGAGTAACAAATCGTTGACAACCTTAACTAAAGCAGTTTCAGTGCTGTGATGAGAGCGAAAACCAGATTGAAATACATCGAACTGATTGCTATATATATATAGTTCATTTGCAAAAAGAGTGTGAAAAGAGTTAAAAAAAGTGTGCATTATTCTCCACATATAGCGCGATCTGAATCCTAAACACGTTTTGTCAAAAAAGCCAGTTTTGTCCACTTTCAAGGCATCGCGAGTTTTCGTTTTACTGCAGAAGCCGACAAGCGCCCTTGTTGTTTTTGAACAGAAGCCGATAAGTCCATTTCAGCGAATCAGCACGCTGTATTCAGGTCAGGTGACAAGGCTACTTTCACTTTGAAAAGACGTGCTAGCTGAGAGGAGTTTCGTCAAAGCTGACTAAAAGTGATCGAGGATGGATAATTTTGATGAACTTGATGAACCTGTGATATCTTCTTCAGGGCGAAAAAGGAAAATAAAAGCTGAAACGTTTTCACCGAACCTTACAAAAGCAGCGCGTTACACTGATGAGGGAAAAGCTCCATGTATCGCGTGTAATCACATCCATACAGTTTATGATCACAACAACAACATGCATCTACATTGTCATCTGAGGAGATTTAAAAAAGATGAAACCAGTGTTTTTTAACTCTAAAACATGAAATGTGGAGTTATCTGCTTTTGCCAAAAAACGACTGTTGGAGTTATCTGCTTTTGCTATAAAACAAACTTTTAATATGGAAAAAAAAACATACTTTCAATCAACCTTAATTTTGTAAATTACCTGTATTTGTTTAAGTTATTATTACTTAATCAAAACAACCCAACTGCAGTTTGATTGATATTACTTGGAATGTTTGATACGTGATTTCTGAAAAAATAATAAAAATTGAGTTATCGGTTTTTGCAAATAAACTCTTCATATATACGTCTAATGGGTCACACTATGCATTACAGTACACCGCTCAACGGTCAGTGTATATAAAGCCCCGTTTGTTTGTATCTGACAGAGTGGACCTGGACCCTTAATGCAACCCATTTTTTGGGTTGCAACCCATCAGTTGAGAGCCTTCTGTTGTAGCTGACTATGGACTAAACTGGTGACTATCTTCATTAAGAGCTGTATCAGGTGAAAGTGCATTGTTCAAACATCAGTGACAATGGCATGATTATCATTCTCGTCATCGGCGCCTTTGATTCCATCCCTCGTTGCATTGCAAGGTATCGCTCGTGACCTACGCAAAGACTTTCTGCCGTGGGTCTCAGGGTGTGTCATATACCACCCTCTGAAGCTGAAAACAGTCAGCAGAAATGCTCAATACGATATATCAACCAATGACAAGACACCACGACCTGGTGTAGACCCTTGACCGGATGTCTGGCTTTATCACGGATAATTCAAGAGGTTCTTTGAAAGCGCAAAATAATTAGCAGCTTTAGAGCCCTTCCTTTTTACCATTCTCATGTTGATTCTCGGCTGCCGCTTGAAAGAAGATGAAAGCTTTTATGATCGATTCCACCTATCCCTGTCGAGATGAGGTGAAATCGGTTTGTGTTGGCAGAGCATAGACGACAAATAAATTAGCACCGATCTAGATCAGACAAGTGCTGAACAAAGGTATCAACGTGCAGAAGAGGTAGAGAAGCATATTGAACCACCTACATGATCAAGGCTGACGGTGGCTGCTGATTCTATTCCAGTGTGCTTTCTTCACACGAAGGCCAAGATTAAACACAGCTTGTTCTTGATTGGCACGAACGCTTTAGATGCTACTTTTTCACAAAAGGTTTTAGAGGTGTCAGAAGCATTGGTAACAGTTCCACAATATGGGTAGTATTGCGATCATTTGTAATTCTGGGCTCAGTTCAGTAGGGCTGTTTGACTGACAGGCAGCTGCTTTCAAACACTCACATGCATTTACAGTACACACTTGTTCATGCAACTTGTGGAAACTCAGGTGTGCACAACTGTCAAATACTCACAGTGGTCACACTTGAGTGCCCTTACTTGACAGGGAGCCTCAAAAACATGGTCTTAAATTAAAACGATTCCCCTTCAGACCCTCATGACTGTGTGTCAAGGTCAATAAGTCTCTTAAATTATCAGATAATTTGACCTTTTTATGACAAGACAAGCTAGTTCCGATTTTAAAATATCATGGCGTGTAACCTCCCAAAAACCTAATGCTATTTATGAATGAATAATTCATAGTAACAATAATTCATGAAAATGTTAATTATTAAAAAAAATACCTCAAATTTATTAGGTACAAGAAAAATAGATTACTTTTATCTTGACGGTTACAGCACATGATAATTGTTCAATAGTTATTATTTATTTGTATATGTAAATCTTTCTTAAAAATTGTATAAATGTTTTTCAAAACCAAATAAAACTTTTTTGAAAGATTGTTTGGTCACACTTATTTTAAGGTCCAATTCTCACTATTAACTAACTATTTAACTATGACTTTGCCTCAATAAACTTCTAATGTGCTGCTCACTAATAGTTAGTAAGGTAGTTGTTAAGTTTAGGTACTGGGTATAAGAGATCTAGAATATGGTCATGTAGAATAAGGTATTAATATGTGCTAATAAACAGCCAATATACTAGTAATATGCATGCTAATAAGTAACTAGTTAAAAGTGAGAATTTGTGTGTTTTCCTTTTCTTCATCATGCATGCTCTTATTTATCATTTACCCTAAAGCCACTTTTGTCTGCAACAATATGCATATGTAAAATGCAAATATTGATATTTGATTGATTATTTCATTTAAAAATGAATATCACTACTTGTGTTTATTTTATACCATAAATTGGTAGCAAAACTGGTATCAAGGCTTGTGAAGTTTCATTGATCTTGGTATTGATTTTGAACACTTTGATTTTGTGACGATCTGCTGTTAAAGAAACCCCAGAAGCCGATTGAAATATACAAGGAACACGAGCGATGTTCTAGTGCCATTTTTTACTCTCGGTTGTGCGGGACCAGGGTGTGCGGAGTGGTGGTCAGGTTGTGAATTGGGAGTTTGTATGGGTGTAAAGGGTCTGTATGTGAGGTAAGGTGCCCTCGGTGGGTGGTTTGATGGTTAGGCCCAAAGTAGCCAACAACACGTATAATTAGATCAAAGTGGATTACATGCATAAGAAGGGGTTTGTGTCGCTGACACGGTCTACACCGCCAACGGACGTCTTGTTCTCTCTGGGTGGGATGTGGGACGTATGGGGGAAGGGCGTGGGGGGTGTGGGGTGATTGGAGGTGGTCGGGGGGTCTGAGGAAATAAAACGAAGTTCCGTGTGATGTAGAACAGCTGAAGGGGGACGTGAACCAGCATACCGGAGGGGGTGGTTGGGTGGGTGCGTACAAGTTGACAGAAGGCGTCCGAGGGGGGGGTGGTGTGGGTGGTTTGGGGGTACTCCCAAAAAGACCCCAGATAGATGGAAATAGCAGGAAATAGCGCATCCAAAACGGTGTATGTAGAAGCACTGTGGGTGTCGGTGCAGGCACCTCTGGCGGGGGCGTGGGTACTGGTGTGTGGCGACAAAGTGGGTTCGTGGCGGGTGAGGTCAGGGGGCGGTAGGGCGGAGGGGGACGGGTGGGTCGGGGGCGGGCAGGCGGAAGACCCTGGAAAGCCGGAAACATTGGTGCAGGAGGGGAGCTAACACAGGCAAACATGGACAGGCCGTCTTACTGCAAAAAGTACGTTCTTTTGATTTTGTTGAGAATTATGAGCCAGAACATGTTTTTGAGAGTTTCATGACTAATAGAGTGTACGGGGCTATATTTAAAGCATGGCCTTCTTCTGTGATGTTACAATGATCACCATCGTGCATTTTATGACGTAATTTACAAATAGCGCGTGGTGGGGGGGCGGGGCGTATTTTTCATAGAGGGTCGAACACTAGCAAAAAAATGTTTATTATTTGATATATATTTGAATATGAAGGCATTTAGGAATCCACTCAGCAATTTGGTGATAGATGTATACATTTCCTGATGTATTAAACCCTTTCCCCTGGAACAAATGTACATTTACTCACACTCATCTATTTCTGCTGCAGTGAGGTGCATAAGGAATCGGATGGCTGAAGCTTCTTCTATTTAATGATGAGAAAGTCATTTTGAAACTGATGGAATGTTCAATAATCCAATTGGCTGCTTTCATCTGAACCTGAGCTTAAGGTCTTAAATGTTTTGAAGCATGGCAGCTGGTTTGAGCTGGTCTTTAGTTGGTCCTGAGCTGGTTTAAGTTTGTCATGTGCTGGTCCTAAGCAACTAGCTCCAGCTCAGGACCATCTTAAAGCAGCTCAAACAAGCTGCCATGCTTCAAAACATATTTAACCAGCATATGCTGTTTTTTTTCAACAGGGATTTGTAATATTTTCTATGTTCTGTTTTAATTTTGCATGTAAAAATAGCTGAAATCACAACACGACATTGTCTTTAACTTATGTGTATGGTGAATTTATCAGACGATGTCTTGTTTATACATCCAGATTTTAGCAGTGCAGAGCTACAGATTGGAAGTGACTGCATGTAGTCTTAATGGGTCCCGTTGTCTGACAACAGAAACATAATATGTAAATAAGAACAGTTTTTATTGGGAATTTGTTGACTTTAAGTGATGTTTTAGTGACTTTTTAAGCAAGAATTATCTAATTTTCATTGGCAGCATTTGAAAACACTGCATAACACAGCACAGAAACCTCTCAGCGCTGTTCTACGATGGACTTTTTCAAAAACCCGACAAATGTCTTAAAATATAAAACATCTGAGGGGTTGTATCTGTGGTTTAAGTGGAAAAATTGACTCCAGGCTGTTGATTTATAGAAAAATATTGCTTCACGTCGTGGCCGGGGGGGGGTTGTGGGTGGTTTTTGTGTGGTTGTGCGGGTCTGCATTATTTTTCAATTCAATGGTCAATTATTCCTTACTGTATTCGTTCTGAAAATATTTACTCAACAGTTTATACAAATTCTATACATTCAAGCCTCTAAAAATCTTTTTGAAATACTGTGTTGCAGGAACTACAGGGGCATAAACCATTCTTATTCATTAATCTCAAAGAAAACCATATGTACATAGTAAATGTTATTATTCATTTGTCAGATGTCTACATGAAAGGGACCACTGAGTCCAGGGAATGGCAATCCTTTATGAAAATGTTCAAGGCAAAAAAAAAGTAGGGGGGGTACACTTAAGGCGCGTAGATGGTGGGTGGGGCTGGTTGAGGGCAGGGACATGTAGTTATTTACTTTGATGTGTGCTGTGCTCAGGGGAACTGGAACACATAAATATGCATGCTTGCTTAAACATAGTAAGGTGAGCTCTCCATGCCCTCGTGCGTCCATTCGAGGTGGTGGGGCGTAGGGTTCCATAAAATGTCGTTTAGACAGGACAGCTGCCAAGCTTTGCGCCTACTCCACGAAATGAGGCCACTGATCGCTGGTGCGTGAGGTGGGCCACTTGGCTGTCATTACCAGCGAGCATTACAGAAGCGCCAGAGTCCCCTCTCTGTACATGGCAGTGTGTGTGCGACGCATCAGCAACTTCAAAAAGAAACAAAATATCTGTGACTAGCTAGTTCCGGCGAGAATGTTCTAGGTGGCCTGAAGTGGAGCCCGCGGGTAGGAAGGTATCTTATGAAGCAACAGAAGTCATCAAGTCATCACAAAAATATGTTTTCAGAGGCGGTTTGGCGTGACCGAGGGTGTCAGTTGTGGTAAACAAAGTTCGAGAAATGGGGTTCTCTGCGGTTGAGCTCATGCGACCAATGGGTGGCAAGTCTTCAAACAACAGAGGGTGAGAAAGTACAAGGGTTAATCTTTGGTAACACTTTTTTAAAGGACCAATTCTCACTAGTTGCTTCGGAGTGTCCATATTACTAGGATGCTACTTATTCTCCATGAGCATATTTCAGATCCCTTAATCCACACCCTACCTAAACTTAACAATTACCTTACTAACTATTAATAAGCAGCAACTTAGGAGTTTATTGTGGCAAAAGTTGTAGTTAATAGATACTAGAGAGAACTGGACCTTAAAATGAAGTGCACCCTAAAGTTTTTCTTGGTTATGCAAATGTTAGCAAAACCATGAAGAGAAATATTTAATTTTATCATTTTGCATACATTAGGGGAATGGCACGTAGGAATGTTCTCCGAATGTTCATAACAAGCAGTATCCACATTCAAAAAATGTTAGACAAACATATAATTAATGTATTTATTTATTTTATTATTTTTTGCTAATATTTTGATAATAACCAGATAACATTCTGTTATTGTTACTGGATGAGCGTCATAACTGTTGAACCTTGACAGAATGTCATCTACAGTTCTGAGAACACACTGCAGATTTGAACCACACTATCAAATTCAGTACTTTGAAAAGCTATGCATTTGACTGTAAAAAAAGAAAGAAAAAGAAAAGAAGTATACTTTGGGCTTTAGCTGGGAACATGGCAGATGTAGTAGTACCAACCATAATAGCGTTCCCCACCTGCTGCTCTGAATGCAATGAAGAGACGCACAAAAGTTGTGCTCATGCAACCCAGCACGCGTCCTACAAGTCCACTGTCATTCGTTTAAAAGGAAATCACAAAACGTCACAAAGATTCAGAAGCACTTCATGTGATGATTATATTTTGACAGACCAGGGTAATTTGATGGTAAAACTGAGGACATTTTTGTACAGACAACACTGGCTCACAAATGCATAGTCTTTAAAGGGGTCATGAACTTTAATCAAACCCTTAAGAAAATGAAAATATAACAATCACTTAAGCTCTTTTCCAGTATCCACAGACTGGCAGACAACCCATGGAGAGAGCCAACTGTCCTCAAGGTTATTCTTATGACAGTGTTGCACATGAGTGACCAGATTAACCAGGTCATGCCATTAGCTCAGTTATATGTTCTAATCCCATTGTGCTCTGCAAGGAGTTTTAGACCAGCTGTGAGAAGCTTAGATATGTTCTGGTTTCCTAAAGTGGGTGGGAATGGTGACATGGTGTCTGGTCAGAGATCTCTTATGAAAAACTGGTCCAAGTCCTTGAAGCATCTTGGAGATGAATGAAAACGTGAGGGATAGCTCTTTCCAGATCTCCTCGAATTTAGCAACATCTTCACATTAAAAACCATTAGATAGATAAGTTAGTACAGCATGACAGCCGCTATCCTCTAGAGATCCTTATCGGGCAACAGTCTTGTTGGGTGCCAGAGTCTTGCTCGAGGCTGTGGAATAAGTAGTCGAGAATATGGAAGAAATGGGATTAACTGAGAAATCCAACACCTGATCTAGACAGGACTTTTTGTGACACCTTTAGGAAGCTTAATTAAGTCTCGACCGTTGACAGTTCCTCCATGGGTCAGCAAGGTTATTGATCGGCTACACAGTGCCAGGATTATAAGGAGCTAATGAAAGCAAAAGAATGAAAAATGTAGGTGATCAAAAACTGCACAGACTGCACTAATCAGTTCTTCACTGGTTATGGAATTCAATGAACATCACTTCCCTTCACTCTCAACTCAACACTCAAGAATATCCTCACCTAATTCATTCTTCACAGCGGATATAACTCTTCTTGGAGTTCATATTAATTGGTCATTTATAAACCGAGGATTAATCTTTAGTGTCAACGTATTCCATTAATCATGTCATATTCATGTAAAATTGTAATAAATCAGAATCCAACATGCAGAGGATTACTAATTAGGATCGAAACAGAGTACAAATTCAGGGAAAATACCCACGGAACTGAGTTATGTGCAATAAAAATACATTACATATTGCACTTGATGTGATTGCTTGTGTTCAATATAATTACTTATGTATGAATGATTACTTACATACACATTTTTTTGCACAACATCTTTGTACATTGGGAACAGAGAACAATCTGTTAATGTAGTGTAAAATATATTTAGCAAAATACAGGATGTCCATGAACTCTTTCAGTGGTTAATATGAAGAGAATAATTTAATTTTGCAGAAAACACATTCTGATGGCACCATAAAACTCATAGGCCATACTCATACATCATTTAGAGTTTCTTCTACAGAGTCTGATAGTGGGCCTCATGCACATTTTATAATATGCAGAATAACAGCATAAAAAAATGTAGAATTAAATGGGTATGAAACGTACCACTTTGGCATGCTGTAAGTGCACTCGGCCTGATTACTACTACTTTTGTCACATCTTGACCAACTGTCCATTCAAACACATCATGATAATATTACTTCAGTCACAACCAAGGAAGTCGATGGAAGATTGAGTTTTTTGGGATGGGTGACGACCACCAGCACCACTTAACGAGTCTAATGGACCACACGAGTGACAGAATGACAGCTGTTACACAAGCTGGCATGTGAAGAACTCTAGTGGATGCTTGTTTTACACGGTGGGGAAAAAGACATGCCAGACTCAAGCAAGAAAAAGCTGCTAAAAAAACTGGTTTGCAGGAAAATTTTAGGAAAACATCACCCTTCACAGTGTTAACATGACTTTTATGATACTACTGTAAAACAGACAATTTCAGAAATATTGGCACCCCCAAGAAACTGGGCAAAACGTCACACAAAATAAACAATACATATGACTATAATGTTTAAAATGTACCTCAAAATGTTTTTCGAGAAATTGTTTACCTTTTTTAATTGAAATCATTCCTGAGTATGTATGCATTTTATTTTATTTTACTTTATTCTTACAAAAACATATGGAGAATAAAATTTTGGCACTGCAATCAGATGAAACAAAGATTTAACTTTTGGTTAGGCACGCCATTGCCACTTGTGGTTGGAAAAAAAAAACCTAATATTGAGAAAAACTGTGTTACAGAAAACCTCATATATGTAACTTATTAATTTGTTCAAATAAATAATCTATACGGTTTTGTTCAATTCATAAAAATTTGGACTAGTGACAAACCTAGTTCTATTTGGTGATGGGTATCACTGATACTGTTTAATGATGCATATAAAAAAACCAGTGAGAAGTTAATTGAAAGTCATGGCACATAACACATTGTTCACAGTACATAATAACTTTAGTCCCCCAGTGTGCAGGCCAAAGTCAACTATGGCAAGTAATGAAAAATTCCATTTGATGTTTGAAAAAAAAAAAGGAGAAAGCAGGTAACACCAGGGGGTCTGTTCTCCTCTGGCTATATAGTCCAGATATAATGTCAGTAATTATGTCAATATGTTACTACATTGATTGAACTGTAAGATTAAGTTGTGGGAGCCTTTGAGGCCGAAATTAGTAGATGTTGGAAAGCAACATCATGCTGGGCCAGAGCTGGATCTTGTAGACTGTAGCATCCTCAGGATAGACATCCCGAGGGTAGGAATACATCTGTAAAAGACTGATAGAGTATTAGCATAGATGCCATTCAATTAAATCACAGATGTGAGGTATGAGGGGTGTTTTCAGTTCCAGCAGACCTGAATAACACAGAATAACCATGAGCTAGGAAGGTTTTTCCATAGTTTAGGAGCCAAGTAAGAAAATCATCTATCTCCTTTTGTGGATTTAGATATTCTAGGAACTACCAACAGGCCAAAATTTGGGAGCATAATAAACATGATGGATTATAGCGAGATAAAGGATTGCTTTAGTACTGGCAAAATAGCCTGTTCAAGGCTTTGTACGTAATTAGCAGAATTTTATAATTAATACAAAACCTGACAGGTAGCCAATGTAGAGCCAATAAAATTGGGCTGATATGATCATATTTCATAGTATAATAAGTGATCTAGCTGCTGCATTAGAACCAGCTGAAGCATATTTATTGAGTCTACAGGACATCCACCCAATAAGGCATTATAGTAATCTAGTCTTTAGTTTTTTTGGCATCTGAGACAGACAGCATATGTTTTAGTTTAGCAACATTTCTGAGGTGAAAAAAGGCTGTGCAAAAAACATTGGAAATATGATTGGCAATGGACAGATTGATATTAAGGCAAGGCAAGGCAAGGCAAGTTTTAGTTTGTTAGCACATTCCACACACTGGTATTCAAAGTGTTTACATAAAATAAAATAAAAACAATCACAACCAATAAAACAAGGAATTAAAAAACTTTGAAAATTATTAAAAAATAATAATAATTGATTTAAGAGGTTTAAAATGATTTTAAGAAAACGATTATACATAAATATAGTGCAATCAGTTCGGACATGGCACAGTGCTCAATAAATGCACAGCTAAACAGATGAATTTTGAGTCTAGATTTAAATGACTAATGTTTTAGCACATCTGATCACATTCTGGAAGCTGATTCCAACTGCGGGCTGCATAATAACTAAAAGCACATTCCCCTTGTTTTGTGTGAACCCTTGGTATTTTTAACTGACTCGATCCTAATGATCTGAGTGGTCTGTTTGGTTTATATTCAGTGAGCATATCTGCCATGTATTTAGGTCCCAGGTTATTGAGTGATTTATAAACGAGTAAAAAGTACTTTAAAATCAATCCTAAATATAACTGGAAGCCAGTGTAAGGACCTGAGGACTGGCGGATTTTCTGGTTCTTGTCAGAATTCTGGCAGCAGTGTTCTGGATTAGCTGCAGCTGTCTAATGGTCTTTTTTGGGAAGGCCGGTGAGGAGACCATTGTAATAGTCCACCCTGCTTGTGATAAAGGCATTTTAGTTTCTCCAAGTTTTGACTGGAAACAAAACCTCTAATTCTTGCAATGTTTTTGAGATGATAGTATGCTGATTTAGTTACAGCTTTGACATGACTACTGAAACTAAGGGTCTCCAGAATCACACCAAAATTCCTGACTTGATTTTTAGTTGTTAGACCCCTAGAGTCAAGGTATGCATTCACCTTGAGAACTTCATCTTTGTTTCCAAATGCAATGACTTCGGTTTTTTCTTTGTTTAACTGAAGAAAGTTCTCGCACATCCAACTGTTAATTTCATCAATGCATTGGCAGAGGGAGTCAATGGGGCAGTAGTCATTTGGAGATAAGGCTAGGTAAATCTGGTTATCATCTGCATAGCTGTGATAGGCGTTTTGGTTCTTTCTCATTATTTGACTTTGTGGGAGCATATACGGGCTAAACAAGAGCGGTGCAAGAATTGAGCCTTGTGGGACTCCGCATGTCATGGACGTCCACTTAGACTTATGCTCTCCTATACTCACATAATAACCTCTCCCTTCTAAGTATGACCTGAACCATTTAATTACCATGCCAGAAAGCCCGACCAAGTTTTCCAGTCTCTCTAGTAGTATGTTATGATCGACAGTATCAAACGCAGCACTGAGATCTAGTAGTACCAGCACTGATATTTTGCCAGATTCAGAATTAAAGCGAATATCATTTATTAATCTTAGTATTCTCTGTGCTGTGATGCGGTCGGAAACAAGATTGAAAATTGTCCAGGTATCCATTTGAGTTTAAATATTTGTTCAGCTGATTAAAGACTACCTTTTCAATAATCTTTCCTATAAAAGGAAGATTTGATATTGGTCTATAGTTGCTCAATATGGTGTTATCAAGATTTCTCTTTTTCAGAAGGGGTTTAACAACTGCAGTTTTCAGGGAGTTTGGAAAAGTCCCAGAAAGAAGTGAGGCGTTCACCACTTCTAAGAGATCTGCTTCCAAACAGTTAAGCACCCTTTTGAAAAAATATGTGGGAAGTGTGTCAAGATAGCAGGTTGACGATTTAAGGTGCTGTACTATTTCTTCCAAAATTTTGCTATCAATTTCTTCAAAAGCAGACATAGTATCTTCTTTTTGATATTGTGGTCGAATATGTCTAACCTCTGCATAACTTGGGGATGTGCTAATCGCCTTCCTGAAATTATTGATCTTCTCAGAAAAGAAGGAAGCAAACTCATTGCATTTGCTGTCGGAGAGCATTTCACTGGCAATCTGATTTGAGGGGTTTGTCAGTCTCTCAACAGTAGCAAAAAGAGTGCGAGTGTTGTTTGTTACTGTTTATAAGGTTTGAGAAGAATGACTGTCTAGCTTTGCCTAGTTCCACATTGAAAGTACGAAGGCTGTCTTTATATATGCTATAGTGTATTTCAAGTTTCGTCTTCCGCCACATCCGCTCAGCTTTTCTGCATTGTCTTTTCATACTCTGAACTGCTGTTGATTTTCTCCAAGCTGATTTCTGTCTGCCAGTCTTCCTGCTGACTTTCAACGGAGCAATGTCATCAATAACATTCTTAACTTTGAGTTAAAGGAATCAAGGAGAAGATCAACAGAGTCTGCAGAAATGCTTGGTGTTAAAGATATAGCCTCCATAAATAGCACACTAGTGTTTTCGTTAATGCATCTCTTTCTGACTGAGACCGATCTAGATTCAGTGGTAACAGAGATCAATATATCAAAGAAAATACAGAAGTGATCAGATAGTGCTACGTCCTTAATAACAATGGATGAAATGTTTAGACCTCTACTGATGAGTAAATCTAGAGTATGTCCCCGATTGTGTGTGGGTTCATGCACATGCAGAATCAGGTTAAAAGTATTTAAAACAGTTATAATTTCTTTTGTAGTTTTGTTTTCTGCATTATCTATGTGAATATTAAAATCTCCTGCTATAGCAAAACAGTCAAACTCTGAGGACATCATTGATAACATTTCTGTGAACTCAACAAGGGCTGGAGAGTACTTCGGAGGCTGGTAAATAATGATAAACAGAATGCGTGGAGCACCTTTCAACACAATCCCTAGATATTCAAAAGACAAGTACTGACCAAATGACACTTGCTTGCATTGATAGACATCTTTAAATAGAGCAGCTACACCTCCACCTCTCCTAACAGTCCTGCAGACACTTATAAAATTAAAGTTAGGAGGGGCTGTTTCATTGATGACTGTTGCACTGCAGCTGTCTTCTAGACATGTTTAGTTTAGAAACATAAAATCCAGGTTTTTTGTGGTTATTAAGTCATTGATTAGTAATGATTTATTTTTTAGTGAGCGAATGTTTAAAAATGCTAACTTGATGGCATTGCATTTTGTCTCAACAGCAATATTAGTTTGATGCATAACAGGCCGCAGATTAGATAAGTCAGCCGTACGGCTTAAGAAGGCCTTAGACTTTCTATCACGTGATAAAACAGAAATAGAAAAAACTACAGGCACACTGGGTTCCCGCTTGTTCTGTAAACATTTGTGAATGTTGCTGCTATCATAGCGGGTACCTGATACATATCACTGAGAGCTGCTATCAGTTTTTTTTGGTTCACCTACAGCAGATGGAGAGTTTGGGTCCTGGTGTTGTGGCAGCGGCCGGAGGGCTCTCACAGGAGGAGGAGGACGAGCTTGGTCCACTGGTTTTGGTGGTTGTGGGGCCCGCCGTTTTTTAGTTGATATCTGGGGGCTTGCAGCAAAAGAGTGGGAGAGTCTGGTCCCAGCATAAACCAGTTCCTCCATTTTCTGTGAGAAGCTTAGAAGTGGAGATGTTGGAGAGAGGGATAATGTGTCTGGTGAGCAGGGCTGTGGCTCTGTTGTTTCCGGTGGCTGAAATATGTTGTCCTGGCTTCCCTGGCTGTTTTCCAGAAAGTCGTCCTTGGAGGCTGAGTCTTGGAGCTGTTCTGATACATCACAGTCTGTCTGTGATGAACTCTTTGGGCAGGGCTCAGCCGGGATAGTTTCCATGAGCAGTGTTTGTTGTGGCTGGGTGTTATCAGTGTCCTTGTGGGATGTGTCAACCACATGATGACTCGGAAGCTGATATGAAGTCCTGTGGTCACTCATACTCTGTCCAGGTGTGTGTGTGCCATTCAGGTTGAGTAGTTTGGCACACACTACTGAAGGATGACGGATGGAGAAGTAGATGTTGTCCTTTAGCACTCTTGCACCAAGTTTGTTTAGGTGGAGGCCATCCAGTTTAAACAGTTGTCTATGGCCCCAGAAAAGATTGAAGTTATCGATGAAATTGACTCCTTTTAAGCTGCAGATTCTTTGTAGCCATGTGTTTAAACATAACACCAAGGTTCAAGGTAACTATAGAAGACAGTGAACAGTAACAGTGTAACATTTAGTCCATCAAGAGAAAAGCTGTATTCATCTGATGTTTTGCGTTTTTTTGACTAATACCTATGTTTTGACAGAAGTCAGAAATTACTAATTTACTATCTGGACTTTGATATCAGTAATACTCTACTAACTTGGCAGGTGTTGTTGGGTCTGGAGAAAATCTGGAGAGTATAAATTGAGTATAATCTGTATAACAATAGAAACTAATACCATGGTTCCTGATCATTTCCCTTAAAGGGAGCATATACAGGGAGAAGAGTAATGGACCTAATATTGAGCCCTGTGGCACTCCAAACATAACGTTTGACACCTTGTTTATTTATTTACTCTGATTAGTGCTATGATGGGGCCAAAATCCTTCCAGATACAGTTTTTCTGCTGAAATGAATATGGTTGGGATGACAGACTCTTTTCTAAAATTTTCAACATAAATGGAAGAATTGTGATTTGAGTTTATAATTATCCAGTTTCTCTGGGTCAAGCTGTGGCTTCTTGATAAGGGGTTTGATAACTGCCAGCTTGAAAGTTTATAGGACATGCTCTAAAGAATGCGAAGAGTTCATAACGTTCAGAAGAGGTTCTGAGATTACAGGAAACACGTCTTTTGGAAGCTTAGAGGAAAATAAATTGTTCAAGGTAGTGTGGTTTATTTTCACTGCTGTAAGCCTATGTTATGCCCTATAGAGAGACATATGACCCAGTTGAGGGGTTTGGGATGTTGAACTTGCGTCAGTCCTTCTTGATCTCAGTACTGAAAATAACCCAAAGCACATACAGTATTTCTGTCTGATAGAAAATGCTCCCTTATAGCTGCTCATTATGAATTAGGTATTTCTGCTGTACTGCATGCACCTTGACAAAAACTCCGAAGGGCCTAGTAATACTTTCATTTTAGCAAAATGACTGAAAATCATGTCTCTTACACTCTTTCTTGACTGCTAACACAGTTCATGGAACCAGTCAGACTTGTCTCTATTACTATAAACACAATCTCATAAGTAAACACCAATCATCTACATCAAAATCTGATATTTTTGTCAAAAACATATTCTCTTCTGTCAAAATCAAACTTTGACACAGAAAACCTTAATTACACATAACACATAATTGTGTGTGTGTGTGAAAACATTACAAAAACTTTGTCTACCTCCTCGAGATACAAGTATCACTGGACTATAAAAAATCTCGACAGTTATTAGTGTACAACATATGATACAATGTTTACTGTACAAAGAAAAGTGAAGGGTTTCTTATCTGATATACTATACCATAAACGCCCTTTAAGTTTACAGAACAGTGTCTCTGGCAATTTTCACTTGTTGTAGTTCCCTGTTTTCTTGCCTAAATGTTCAAATGATAGATACAACTGATAAATGACTAATTTTCAGCTAAATGGCCCCTTCTTCTTTCTCGTTTATTATCCTGAGATTCTGATTGGTGTGTCAGTCCTGCAACTCAGTGTTTACAGAAGGATAAGGGTGTGCTATTGAGTTCAGCTTGTGACAGCTAATTCAGTTAATTCAATTAATTATATTGTGTGCTTTGTGTTTTCTGAATGAAAGTATGATTAAACCTGTACAAAATGAGGGCATTTTTGTGAGTTGTGTAGAAAATATTGAGACAATTAAACAAGTGTGAACTGTGAGATGAACTGTGTCATAGTTTTGAGAAATGTGTCTTTGTTTCAGGAACTGAAAAAATGGTTTGGGAAATTAAGACATCTGAAGTGGTTATAGTGTGTCAACGATCAATAAAAATTACATTGGGCAAATAAGGGGTTACGCAGTTAACATAGAAAAAGACATCTTTAGTATATTTATTTGCCTTTTTTACAATCTTTATTGCTTTTATTAACTTTAACTGAAGAGCAGCCAACATGCAGCACAACTATTAATTTGAACTATTAATATAAGAGAATCTGTCAGGTAAAGCCAAAAAAGAAAAGAAAAAAGGTTTACATCTGTATTGAATATTTTATTCCTTTTCACACAAATCATGATTTAGAGGGCCAGAGTTTCGATTAAGGAAGGCTTAAACGATTTTTAACATGCTGCAAGATTTGAAAACGGATACTTTTGAATGCTAGCGTCACATATACAGCTTCATATGTATGCGTTTTCTAAGGCAGCAGGTTTGTTTGGTAGCTCACGCGATACAGTGTTGCACTTGTGCGGTGAAGAGCTCCGGTACGAATCCTGTGTAAGAATCCCATTTCCTCAGATCACTTCTATCGATATTTCGGCTATGTGAACAAATAGCCATTTTAAATCAGTTGTGTTTTCAAATTAATTAAAAACAGAATGACCAATGTACTTCGGGCAGTTTTTAAAAAGATAATTACGGAAGTACAAAACATTCCAACTGAAGAGGAAATGATTTGTTTACTCTGAGGAGGATAAATAATTAACACGTCCAGTGTCTTATTCTTGACATTCTAATTATTCTAAAGTGCTCAAGGAAAATATAATGCTTTACAATATTTTATCATTGCAAAAATGAAGTTTGTCTGACAGTGCCATCAAGGACAGAATGCAAGAGATTACATGCTGATTTTCAGGAATACATCAGCTTTATTTGTATTTCTGAAACGCTTCGTTGTTGCTGACTACATTTCCATGATGAGATTCATTAAAGCTGAAGTGTATAATTTCTGTGTCACCAAAAGCAATTGCAAAAAAAAAAGTTTCCTTTTTTTGTTGTTGTCAGAAATGCCATTGGTTAAGACAGTGTTGATTCGTCTGGATGTTTTGAAAGCATCACCAAGCCACTGTGTTTGCGGATGAATAAACCTATAAATTACTTACTAATAATTGTCGCTGCACATTAAACTGGGATTTGAGAAAGTATTTTAACGTCCAAAAAATTACACACTTCTCATTTAACATCGCTAACCGTTTTAACACCCACAATGCAATAACAACTTATCATTTTATATATGGCTCATAAATGGGACATGAGGACTGGAGGACAGGCTGTGGGTCTCCTGATGAAGCAAACTAAATAAACCTCTAACAGAGGTTTAGATGCCCGTGAGGCAGGTGGCAGTGTGGTGGAAATATTGAGTTAGGCAACCATAAGTTTTGACTGAACACTGAAAGCCAGCAGGCAATCATTTCCTCTGACTTCAGTCAGTGTGTCCTTGAGCGCTTTATCCAATCTTTATCATGCGCTAAAGCATCAGGGTGAGCCTGTCACCTCCTTTCTCCTTCGGCGTGTTCTCTAAATGGTTCTTTCTCTTGGTCTGATGAGTACTTCAGGACAGTGCGTGACCTTTTGATCTTCACTGCAGTCATTTGTCAGGTTAAACAAGCAGAGACGAAGTTAAATAATAAGCCTATGAGAGTGAAGGGCCGAGATGATGTCCGTTATTACACGGCTCTCCGGGATACTTGATTCTCATTTGACAATTGCAGTATTGAGCACTCCAATAATGACTGTAAATTTCAAATCTCACCACTTACCAAAATTAGTTTCAATTTACCCACCATCTGGCCATCCAACACTCTCAGAAAAAAAGGTACAAAAGTTGTCACTGGGGTGGTACCTTTTCAAAAGGCACAACTTTGTATCTAAAGAGTCCATGTTGGTAACTTAAAGGTTCATATTAGTATCCAAAGTGTACATCTTAGTACCTAAAAGGTACAAAAGTGTACCTTTCGAAAAGGTACCGCCCCAGTGACAGCTTTTGTACCTTTTTTTCTGAGAGTGAAGATGTAGGTGACTTTTTTCTTCAGTAGAACAGTAAAGAAGATTTTTATGTGAAATCGTGGTCCTTGGTGATTTATATAATGCAAGTCAGCGGCTGCCGTGTTTTAGATAAAATAACATATCAAACAACACAAAATGAATAATCGTGGCTCATGATGATGTAGGTCTTATGAAGGGAAATGATCAGTCTGTGCAAGAAACTGGACATTATTTTACAACCTTCCGTCGATCCAGATTCTCAGGCAAACAGGTCTGGAGTAATGTCCGGTTCAACAAACTAATCATCTTCTGAACTAGTTCTTTTTGGTAATTTAGTTGAACTAGTTGAAACCAGTTGCATCAAATTAAATTGCAAGCGTCCTCAAACGTCCCGGCTCGAGCACACGATCTACAAGTTCTCATTCAAACTCATTTCATACATCTTACATTCACTGCAATCTCGAAATAACAAAACACCGCCTTATCTGATCCGTGATAACAAAGTCATTAAGTCTCCAGCTCCTCCAACAACAGTCACGAACTCAGTTTGCCTGAGACTATGGATTACTGGTAATAATGTTGTAAATGATGTTCATTTTCTTGCACAGACTGATCGTTTCACTTCGTAAGACCTACATCATCATAAGCCACGATTATTAATTTGTATGGCCTGATATGCTTTTTTTTTTTTACTCTCAAAGTGCCAGTAGCCACTGACTAGCATTTTATGAATCACCAAGGACCAGCTAAAAATCTTCTTTACTGTTCTAATGAAGAAAGTCCCTACATCTTGGTGCCTGAGGTAAAGAGATTTACAGCAAATTTGCATTTTTGGTGAACTATCCCTAGCTCACATAATCCCCAGTTAAAGCAAAACAATGAAAATCAAAGCAGTGAAATAAAAAAATGATCAGCCACAAGAACAACAAACTGCGAAGAGATACAACGAGCTGGATGACAGACAACTCAAAATAGAGCAAAACATGTTACAATGTTACATTGCACTAAATATGCTGGGTAGCTAGTTCAAAGAAGAGCAATTTGGAATGCATGTTAATAATACTATATGAAATCATATTGTATTATTATTGCAGTGTTATGAACTGTAGCTCTCAAAGGAAGCTTTAGGATTATCTCATCTAAGATAAAAAAAAATCAACTCTGATCAATATTTTATGACCATATATTTATTTAATTGGAGAATAGCCTATAATAAGAGGGATAATGTAGTCTTACAGTCATTATCACAGAATAAACCTGTTTAGGGTGATACGAGACTGATCACCCTGTCATTGTTTAATGTGCTATAATGACTAAGTTATCCGTTTCTAATGGACTTCTGAACACGAGAATTATATATGTGCATTGCGACTTGTTATGACAGAAGCCTGTGTGCTTTTGCTTTCTGTAACCTTTGAGCTTTATTTTAAACCTATTCTAGCTCAATTTTTTTAATTTACTAAGAAACAAGTACGTACTGTGAGTGTTAACAGCATTACGTCAGATGAGGGAATCTAATTTTGAATGGAATAATTTGTAAATAAGGAGAACAGTAATAGCTTGAGGCAGCAGGGTTGAGAGTTGACGTGAAATTGAGCTGTATGGAATCGAGAGAGCAGGTTAGGCAGGTTTGGGCTAATGGAAATGCTTTTTATGGGATTGAATTTGTCCCCAATGCCAAGGACATCAGCAGATATTCTCTGCTCTTATCTTGCCCCGGCACTCTGAAAGCCTCTTTAATGGAAATCTTTTAGAAGATTCTTCTGTATAGTTTCTCCACATGTCTTTATCAGGAACTAAAAGAGGAAAAAGAGGGGCATTTGGCAAAAAAGCAGCATTTCCCGAATACTAAAGAGAACTAGCACACGTTCCTTCAGATAAGACACCTGAAGAGTAAGATGTTGTGGAAATAACATGTATGGAGTTAAAAAAAACCACTTCTGTTACTGTAAGGTGACACTTTGTTTGAAAGTCTGTACTGGCTGAATATCAAGCAAACCTTTCATTTTTATTTTAATAGAAATACATATTTTTAATATTGAATATCTGAACAACTTCTGTGTGCTTTTCCCTCCCCATATTCCCCTTTAGCTTGCTCAGTTAGGACTGTGAGACATAAAGACGGCATTTTCTGTAAAGCTTTGAAACGATATGGACTGCGAGAACTTTTTATAATGTAAGGATGGTTTCCCTACGGTGGTTCTGGCTGTAGGATTGCCGAATGACTAAATAAACGTTATCAGCACGATGATATAAAACTGTACATTTCTAGTCTATTACCACCCACTGCCACTTATACCAATGACGGAAATAAGCACAGTTAGAATAGCTAAATATGTTGGAGAGCGTTGCTATTGTGTGACTATTGTATTGCAATAGGTAGCACTTTAAGATTAACCTTGAATCAAAACTAGTTAGCACATAATTAATAATTGAAATGGTTTAATAACAATATTTTGTTATGGTTAAACTTGAATTGGTTACAAAATAGATGAAAGATGGTAAAGCATAGTTAATTGTACCAACATGTAAAATATTACCTGAGAGAAAGAGATGGAGAGGGAGAAAAAATGGCATAGAGGGCAGAGCCCCAAGAAGAAGGCAGCAAAGGAAAGAGAGAGAGCAACAGTTACAGTCCTCTTTTATCTCTTCTTTGACCATGTGACTAAAAACCAAATGTGACACATTCAAACTGACCAATCAGCAGATTATAACTTCACCCACTGTGTAAAAGAGTGTGATAATTAGCAGACCCCCGATGTATACACACGTTGGCCTACAGGCCTTGATCGATATCAGCACCTCTGTGCCTTCAGGAATTCCTTGTTACTACTGAGATAGGTTTGGGACATGAAAGCAAAGTCTTTGTAATGTTTGACCTTACCATTATACAGATTGAAAATGTCTATTTGAATAATGACTATATTGAAAATAAATACAAAAACTTAAATGATCACACTTTATTTTAAGGTAAAGTTCTTACTGGACCTATTCTTTGTCTCAATCTCCTAATTTGCTGCTTGTTAATAGTTAGTAGGTAGAGTCAGTTTAGGTCTTGGGTCCAAAAAAACTAAGGGATCTAAAACATGGACATGCAAAATAAGGAGTTTATTATGTGCTAATAATAATTATGTCCAAATGGTAACTACGTCTCTGTAAGTATGAATAAACAGCCATAGCTAGTAACAATGCATGCTATAGTTATGTAAGAATTGGTCCTTTTTTATTTATTTATTTTATTTGACATGTTAAGCACTTTGAATACTTTGCTATGTTAAATTGCTATATAAAAACATTGAGTTTACTTACTTACTTCAAGACAGTGTTACTGAAAAAATAAAAAATAAAAATCTCGTAAGAGCTTGTACTGTATATCATTCTAGAATGAATTATAGAATTCTAGTATGAAGTCTACTTTGCCTGCGGCTTTAGAGTGCTAGGTTGATAGATTCCATTATTTCATTCCATGCTAGTTAAAGGCAGGGTAGGTGATTTGGTACAAAAACATTTTCCCGATAGCAATCACTAAGTTAAGTAGTCTAAATGTATTTATATGTATTTATATCACCTGTGGAAGGCGTAAAGACCATACATGTTTGACCAATCAGATTATTTGGTCCAAACGTTATTATAGGCTGTCTTACCTGCCTGTCAACATATGTATTTGCATACCACTGCGCACCCTGTTCACGCAGACATGATACGTCATCAATGCGTTCCAGCGAGAATGAAGGGCGCTGTTATTGTAATATTATGCGCTTTGTACTGAAATGTTTTCTCACCGGTGAATGAGACATGAGGAATATCTCTCATTGTGTCGCTGGTCATCCGCCTTTAATGGTAAAATCTGGTCCTTAAAATAAAACATTACCACTTAATTACACATACACATACTTCAACAGTTGTCCAGTTGCAAGCACAGTCTAGATCGTATACAGAATGGTCTAAATAATTGTGTACAAAAAGCATCATTCTTAAAAGAAAAGTTCACCTAAAAATGACAAATAACTGATTGCATCCTCAGGCCCTCAAGCAACAGTTTGAAGTTAAAAAATCTTAATGCTAGACTTGTTTCAGCTTTTGTCTTCCTCCAGGATTTAACTGAGGACATGGAGTGCTGTGTGGATTACTTGTGGTGTTTTTTTATCAGCTGTTTGGACTCTAATTTCTGACCGCACCCATTCACTGCAGAGCATCCATTGCTGAGCAAGTGATGCAGTGCTACATTTCTCTAAATCTGTTCCTATGAAGAAACAAACTCATCTACACCTCGGATGTCTTGAGTCCAAAGGCTGGCAAAATCAGCAAACATTATTTTACATTCCCTTTCGGCTATTATGACCTTTACCAGTAATTTCATACAGATCCACAAACAGACAGTGAGGATTTTTAGGTCTTGCACTTGACAAATGTGGGTTTAAGAAGATATCCACTAGTCTGTGACATGAAGTGTCCTCTTATTTCCCCAGGGAAATTACAGGCCACACACAAAATCGAATCACAGCACAATGATCCAGTGTGAGCATCAGTGAAGTCCCAATATCCAGCAGTCTCTGCATATCACATCGGGCCATGTAGCCCTCCTGCTGCGATGCTTCAGACCTTAAATCGGTCCTCTTTTGTTGTTTTGGGCCACGATGGCATTTGGCAGCAATATCAAACAGACACTCTTTGATTTGCTGAAAGTTTCACAGCATTTGCTAACACAGTAGGTGGCAGTGTGCAATAAATAACAAAAAAAAACAAAAAACATAAATGGGCGAATCTCATGAAACCTGTTAAGATTCATGTTCACCTTAAAGTCCAATTATATTGTAGCTTTCAAATATATCCTGTTTTCATGTATTCTTTTCATGGGGATTTCAGGAGAATTAAAGATGTTTAATTAAATCTCTGTTGAAAGGTTAAACCATTCATTACAATTAATTGTATGATTCTTTGAAGTAACACATTCAGTTCCTTAGTAATGAAGTCCACGGACTATTCTCACTCTGATATTGCCACCTCGGGAATGAGAATGGGTTGAAATCCAGCATGATAGGAACACATTTCAGGTTTGTGCTAATGAAGAAGTACGTTAATCTTACTGATGGAGAACTTAGGCTGGAAAAATAAGCTGTCCTGTCCATTCTCCCCTTTTAGGCAGGAGCTTGAGAGGACGTACAGTTCTCATTGTTATGACCTGGACTTTATCTAACCTCGAGCTGGAATTGGATTGGATGAAGCTGCAGTGCTCTCCTCTGAGGAACGGGATCAGGAAGGTGGAGAGCTTGTTTATGAATACCTAATGCGAGACAGAGGAATTAGAGGCGCCT
The DNA here is from genome assembly GCA_018155175.1 of Sinocyclocheilus anophthalmus. NCBI lineage: Eukaryota > Metazoa > Chordata > Actinopteri > Cypriniformes > Cyprinidae > Sinocyclocheilus > Sinocyclocheilus anophthalmus. The sequence goes on from JADLZN010003716.1 coordinate 33,464, forward strand.
GCTTGAATCAATATGTTCACCATCCATGTAATTAAGTGGCCTCTGAGCCCGGCCTGTGCAATGCCCTTCCAGAACCTTCACCCCTTAATGCTTAGCATTGTCCGAACAGACAAATGGAATTACACTGTCCTTTTCTCTTTAATGATTCTAGGATGACTATATTATTGGCTTTGCCATCTCGCGGTAATGGATTGGAATACACCGATAGTATGACCCTCTTACGGCGACCTCATCTATTTGGCATACCTGCGGTAGAATTAGTTCTCAGGTAGGAGCCTGGAGACACGTTAGGAGCTGAGATGAGAATGTTAGCATCCATTATTTTTAATGTGACATATATGTGCACTATAGCTCGTACATGTCAGACGTGCCTAATAATTATTTATGATGCAGAGTGACCTTATCCAATGAGAATGCCGTGTCTCATAATTATTCATGACTCTCTGGGTGAACTTCTTCTTTCACAGGCATTTCAAACCATAAGGATACGTGGGTCACAAGTGTGCATTGCACAGACCAAAAAAAAAGAATCTTCTTGTCAGATTCTGATGGGCGGTATAGGCTTTCCACAAATAATCAGCTATGTTTGGCCCCTGGAATTGATTTCCAGTTGCAGATTTTTTTTACTTTATAAGGGCAGTTTTTATAATTACTTTATTAAATGTATCTGTTTTGTCTTGTCAAATACTTAAAGTTTACCAATTACAATCAGAATACTATAGACTGTTAACATTTTCTCAACATCTTTATGTCTGTTTCCACAGACTGTTTAACGCTGCTCAAAAAAGGACATGCATGTATTTACAAAACAATTGCTTAATGTAAATAGGGCTGCAGTATTATGACAAGTGATGCAGTGTGAGCAGATCTTAATATAATGCCACAATCAACATTTGTCATTGATTTTCACATCTCATGTTAATTGCAAAAGCCATAGTAAAAGGATTTAAATCATGCTGGGACATTTTTTTTTTTGCCCCGTTATCTTGAATCTGTGGGCGTTTGTTCATTTTGGTAGCACCCAAAGTCCCCATTCATTTTCCGACCCTGACTCACATTGATGTCAACATCATCAGCTCTTCAACCCTGAGACCCACTGTCCTGCTAAGTGTAGTTACTACATGCTACAAAACACATTCCTGCAATGTCCAAGTCATCCTGAAAACCCTTCATCGAATCAGGTGTGTTTGATTAGGGTTCGAGCTAAACTTTGCAGAACAGTTGGTCTCCAGAACAAGGCTTGAAGACCTCTGATATATTGACATTTATTCATGTAGCAGACACTTTTATCCAAGTCTAATTCGAAATGAGTAATACAACAAGTGATTTATCATAAACTGGCAATAAATATGAGAAGTGTTAGTAGTACAACATTTCTGACATCACTTTTTAGCAGGATGCAGTTAAGTTCTGACAGAAGAGATGGTTTTTTTTTAACTGTCTCTTGAGTTGTCAGGGACTCTTTTTTTGAAAAAAGAATCATTTTCTCAAACCATTTTTTTAAAAGCACTGAGCTGACACTTGATGCACTGAACAAAACACAATTACTGATGATGTATATGAGCTCTACGACGTCATTGCTGGAGCTCCAGCTTTGTGTTTGTTTACCTGTGTGTATTAGCCTGTCTTTTTAAGCTTATAGTTTATAAGTAACACATTTTATAAACGGGCTGCTGTTGTTGCTTTTTGCTGTTGTTTTTAATTAGTAATTGAGACGTGGACACACCGTTTTGAACTAACAACAGTAGCATCTTAAATCTGTGGCTTAAAAATGTATTTGCACATAAAGTGTCTGTTTTCTTTACTTACAGCAGGGCTGTCCAAACTCAGTCCTGAAGGGCCGGTGGCCAAACTCGTCACATGGAGGGCCGGTGCCTGGCAGAGTTTAGCTCAACTTGCCTCACCACACCTGCCTGGAAGTAAGACTTGATTATCTGGTTCAGGTTGTTTAATTAGGTTAGGGCTAAACTTTGCAGGACACTGGCATTCCAGGACCGAGTTTGGACAGCCCTGACTTACAGTAATTGTATGGCACACTGTTTTATAAATGTAACACGTGCATGGATGTGATTATCTACTGCCTGTACAAATGCATACAGCTCTGCAATTATGTGTGCATTACAAAGCAGTATGCGATATATTTGTGCAGTTTTGTTGTGCAGTTATGAATCGTGGCATACATTTGAAAAACATTTTGATACGGAAACTTCACTGGAGCAAGATAAAAGTAGGGCACAACAGTTGCTGTGTTCTCTCCCTGTCCCTCCCTCCAGCTTTCGAGACTCACAGTTTTTCTCATTTTATAATGTGGTGAGAGCTGACATGCTGAAGTTAGAGGTTCCAAGATACAGTTAAAAATATGTCTCCTAAAAATTAGGGTGGTTAAATAATGAGTTTTCATGTTTACGGTCTCTTACAAACTCATACTCTATGGTGTTCTTTATTCTGTGAAGCACAACAAACGGTAAATAATGTTGAACAGCATGGAATTAATACATTTTCTGTCTGTTAATCACACAAAAACAGACGTGCATCATATGGATCACTTTTATGGTGCCTTTATTTGGCATTTTTAAATGAAGTTTTTAAAGAAAGAAGGTCATATGAATTTGGAACAGCATGAGTAATGATGAGTAAATTGGTATATTTGGATGGTGATTACTTTAACCGCTAGTACTGCATTTCTCATGAATCACCAAATACACCATTGTCAACACCGTCTGGATTTTTAACACTTCAGTGCCTTTTTATTGATTAAATTAATTGCTATTAAAAAATACCTTTTTATGATACTTATAGTCATTTGTATGACTGTGACACACTCACGTTATTTTGCTGCATGGTTCTTATTAAAGTTACCAGTTGAGTGTTATATTATTTACATTTTTGTAAGCGCATATACACCTTTTAACAGATGCTAACAGCTGCAACATTTATAAGTGGTTCAGTTATGAAGAAAAGGCAACTGGCTTTATTCATTTGTGACCGTGAGAAAGTTATCTCTGGTGTGCTAATAATTTGCTGCAATGCAGATGAAGTTGTGTAATACAAAATAGACTACCCTGTATTTTTGCACTCGTGAATACTACACTCTAAAAAAATGCTGGGTTGTTTTAACCCAACTTTGGGTCAAAAATGGACTAACCCAACCTTTGGGTTAAAAATGTAATTAAAAAAATGTCACCCAAAGTTTGGTTTAGTCGCATATGACCCAAGTTGGATTAAAACAACCCAGCATTTTTTAGAGTGTAGTGTCTAGTATAATTGTGTCCTTCTTAAAGCCATTTGCCATTATAATTAGACTCTAACTAAAGACTATAGTGCACTCACACTGCTATAAATGGCATGCCCATATATAGGGCCAGTTTTACTAAACAAGGCAAATTAGCGCGAGAGCGAGATTTCAAAAGAGCGCCAATGGGTGTGGAAATTTCTGCGGGTGATTTACTAACAATGCGTAAATTATTAAAGAACACAGACGCAACATCTCGTATCGACCAACGCAATGTACCAAGTGCAGCGCAAATTAGCGTAGTCGCAAATAAAGAATAAAGAAGTAAAGAAGACACGGTACATCGAAAAAAGAACCGGAAGCCAAAAAATGAAGGGTTGCAAGAAGTTTTGATAGAACTGGTATTGTGTGACTCCAAGATGAGGGTTCCCAGTCGTCTTTTATTTCCTGAAGCAAATTAAAAAATAGCATGGCTTGGCAAACAAAATGTTTGGATAATGTGTTCTTCTGGCATTCAAAATAAATTAATACTTGTGGAAAAAATCCTCTCCCTTCTACAACGCACTCTCTGTTCTCTGCAACAATAATTTCAGCCAAGCGCAAAATAGTTTAAGACATGCTTTATTTGGGTGTTAAATAATGGCAAGTAATTTGATGAGCAAAAACGTTAGTAAAATGCGTTGCATGATTAATTTGAATACTTTACTCCCTTAAATTTTGCGGCTGGAAGGGAAACTCCTACAAATGTATATTCAGTAAGGTCAGGCGCAAATATAACTGGGTCCATGTCTTTTCAGCGCTAATTCTTCACTGTGTGTCTTTAGTGAATCCTGTCAGTACTATTTTAACACCAAAAGACAGTTTGCACTGGTGCAAGCTGTTAGTAAAACTGGCCCTAACTGTCCAAAATCTGTCAGTGTCCTGAGATGCATGCTAAGGGCTGCATATGCACGATTGCTGGTCAAGCCTGACATATGTATGTCTTTATTTGAGCATAAGATACAACATTTATGGGACATTGTGTCAGATTTTGTTGCTGATTTATTTATTTATGTTTTTAATGTGAGTGTTGCAAGCAGTTTTTGAGATTTCAGGATTTCCCCATTTAAGTAGATCGGACTTGGTCTTGCATGCCCAAAGTAACTGCCCAGAGGTGCTGAGTGAACACGCTTTCCTTGAAAAGGACTTTGACTGTAACTCTTAAGAGAAGATCAGGGGTAGTGTTCGTATAACAGAAATTCATGCCATGGCTTACATCTTTCTGCAACCTAAACAATCTGATTTGAGGCCTATGATGTATGTCAAGTTAGACCAATGTAAAAATCACATAATAACCACACTTCTTAGCGAATAATCAGAATAATGAAAATTGCATGTAAATGGGAGTGAAGAGGTTTGCTCGTGTCATGTAAACATCTTATTATGTCCTTACTCTGATTATTGTAAAAAAAAAAAAATCACACGATTGGTGCTCATGTAAACATAGTCATTGTCATTCAAAAACAGATTTGTGCCACATGTAAGGGAAAAATTCATATTTCCAACCTAATATTATTTTTGGCAAATACTAACATGATGAGAAGGACAACTTCAGCTTTAGGAAATCCTACAAAAATCTTTCACAGTTATAGACAAACATATTCAAAAACATAAAAAGTGTTCATTATTCCAAACTCTTGATCACTAATGTATGCCCCAGGGGAGAAAAGTGTATGCGCCAGTTACGTACGGCATGATACCTGATGAACTTTCTGTTGTTTAGTGTAAATAAACTATTAAAATCTTGCATTAATTGCAATCTTGAATCAGTTAATCAGCAGAATTATTACTCCACCAACTGCCATTGATGACAGTCCTATATTGCTGAAGCAACGATGGTCGTGTGAACATGCTAGCTGACTAGCTAGTTAGTTTCTCCAACGATGCATCATACTATGGTAGTTTAACAGTGAGTTGCATTGTTGTACAGGAAACACACCTTGAAGCGTCTGTATATACGTATCTTGTTCATGAATAGTGCTCATCCATCATTTTGATGAATAACTCAAACGTGCATAAATTCTGTTTACTGCCTGCTTTGCTTAGGGATTTGTGCGGACAAAGGAGTCGGGTTTGCGGTGAAAATAAATGATGGTGCAATGCTATGCCGACACATATAGCACCCACACCGACTAGATTGCAGGTGGTTAGTAAATAAGACAGGTTTTTGAGCTTAAATACTACACTCTAATATAGTGAAACTGAGTAGGTAATTTGCCCCAGAGTTTATGTGTCACAATTCATAAAAATGGCCACTCATTTCAATTGGTCTCTCTGTAACCCCACACCGCATTAGTTGCGAATGATGTATTGGCTTCTTCATAACCCATCAGGCTCCAAGGTGTCCCTCCTGTGTGAGTTTAATATTGTATGAAATTATCCACTACAAGCAAACGTTCATTAAGTCAGATGGGTTGTTATCTGGGTAACGTTTTGCCTTTCATTAGACATCGCAACAGTCATCCATTGCAGGCCGTGCTAATGACTGAACCCAGTGACTGAAGACTTGCTTTTGGTCGCATCAGCGAGATTAGAGAGTGGCTGGGAATGTTTTTTTATGAATTTCTTAATTGCGGTGAAACCTACACAGCAGGTGGTGTTGAGAATTTGTGAGACTAACTCGGGTTGTCTCCTGTTTCCTCCTGTTATCCAAAACCACTTGATCCTGATCTCATTTATAGTCAAGCCCTTTCCTTGATGTGCCGTTTTTTCATGACAATCAGTGATCAGAAGTTTTGTAAGATGATGTTCCTTTGGAATTATCACTGGATGTTTAACAGAGTTAGGGGCAGAAGCATCACAAAGCTTTCCTCCCACCTTGAGCAATCCGTCGTGATCAACGAAGGCGTCTAGATTATATAGCTTGTTGCTGCGTGGGAGCTGTTTGCCCTTACGGAGTAAGGCTATCTCTTCTGCATATATATGACTCTGTAAGTCCTTGATGATGATGCACTTAGCATCCTCACGTTCTGCCACTGTACTGTGGTCGCTGGACTTGTCCTTCCTGACACGACGAAGTAGACGTGCAACTGCTTGGATGATTTTGGACCATGAGGACATCCTTGTGAGACAGTTGGATAAGCAGGAATACTGTAATGTTTGCGTGTTCAGTGACTGAGCCTTCTTGACCTCTGGGTCGCCAATTGGAAGTTGTGTGTTAACATCCACAGGGGAAGGTATTTGCTGTTCCCACAAGATGTTCGGTCCTCTGAACCAGCTGGAAGCGACCAGATCATTAACACTCAGACCTCGTGATGCATAGTCGGCTGGATTTTCATCCGAGGGAATGTATCGCCACTGTTGAGGAGTTGTAGTGCGATGAATTCTCTGAACTCGATTCGCGACAAACGTGTGGAAGCGGCGAGCTTCATTGTTTATATAGCCTAACACTACTTGAGAGTCAGTCCAGAAATATGCCTCTGCATCTGCTAGGTTCATTTCTTCCTTCAACATATCATTCACTGCAACTGACACAACCGCAGCAGTCAACTCTAACCGAGGGATTGTGGTGACCTTAAGCGGTGCTACTCTAGATTTTGCCATGAGTAAAGAACAATGGATGTCACCTTGCTCATTCCCAAGCCTAAGGTATGAGCACTGGCCATATCCTCTCATGCTGGCATCTGAGAAGTGATGAATCTCTCTCCTTGTGATTGTCCCAAACCCAGCAGGCACAATACAACGAGGCACCTGAATCTTCTCCAAGTTAAGAAGATTGGCCTTCCACTGCTCCCAACCTGGCTGCAAACCATCAGGTAAGGGATCATCCCAGCCCATGCCATTTCGGCACATATCTTGAAGAACAGTCTTTCCTTTGAGCAAGAATGGTGCAAGAAACCCTAAGGGGTCGAATAACGAGGCCACAGTAGACAGTATACCTCTATGGGTTGCTGGCTGGTCCTTAACGATGACGCAAAATGTGAAATTATCATGTTCCAGATGCCAGTAAATGCCCAAGGCTCTTTCCAAAGGTTGGCCAGAGAGGGAGAGATTGACAGCTGTAACGTCTACAGCACACTCAGAGGGTGGTATTGTCTCCTAAACTGCCTTGTCATTGGATACAAATTTATGCAACTTTAAACCTCCTAGTGCACAAAGCTGGCGTGCTTCTTGAGCCAACTTGATGGCCTTCTCTGCACTTTCCACACTGGAGACTCCATCATCCATGTAGAAATCCTGCATAATAAATTGTGAACCCAGGGGGTACAGATGTTCACCTTCTCTTGCAAGATGCTTTAGTCCATAATTAGCACATCCGGGGGACGACGAGGCACCAAACAGATGTACTCTCATGCGGAACCTTTGAGGCTGTGAGTTTAAATCTCCATTTCTCCACCATAGAAAGCGCAAGTAATCACGATCTGCTTCGTCAACATGGAACTGGTGGAACATCCTCTCAATATCACACATCAGGGCTACAGGGTACTGTCTGAACCGCAAAAGAATGCCAGTCAGGCTGTTCATCAGGTCAGGGCCTGTAAGAAGATGATCGTTCAAGCTAGTTCCCTTGAATCTGGCGCAGCAGTCGAAAACTACACGTAATTTCCCTGGCTTCTTCGAGTGATACACTCCGTGATGAGGGATGTACCATTTTTCTCCTTCACTTCCTTCATCAATGACTCCTTCTGCATCACCATTCTCTATTACCTCTTCCATGAACTTAACATAACGCTCTCTATACTCCTGGTCCTTCATTAATCTTCGCTTTAGATGCTGAAGTCTCGTGACCGCAAGAGGCTCATTATTTGGAAGACAGGGTATTTTCTTGAATGGAAGAGGCATTTCCAAGTGGCTGTCTTTGTTCATCCTAATGTTTTTTCCCAGTTTGTTCAAGAACATAATGTCCTCTTGAGACACCACTCTTGTGTTTTCTTCGGTATCCTTGAAATCTGACTCTAGCACCTTGATCACATCAGTTGGCATTACAGCAGGAATCTCCTTAATAGATACTCTGTGACACATAGTAACACTGCTTTGTGACTCATGATGTGTCAAGGAAGGACCCACAATGCTCCATCCAAGATCCGTGCGAACAGCATAGGGCTCATTGTCTGCTCCAAGAATCACTTCTCTGGGGGCTAAAGCTCTGGAACAATTATATCCTATTAATAGACCAACCTCACAGTCTTGAAGTGGGGGAATTTCGTCTGTCAGAGGAGCAAGATGTTTCCAACACCTGGCAGTCTCTCTGGTAGGGATGTGGGCACGATCCACAGGAATACATTCTTTAGTATATGCAGGGGGAAGGTCTAGCACTACTGTGGAATTAAAGCCTCTAACTCTAAGACCAGAAACTCTTTCACTTGATATCAACGAATCTTTTCCAACCATAGTGGTGAGCTTAAGTGTCACTGGGCATGAGTCAACCTTTAGACCTTTACTTACTGCATATTCAATGAAGACAGTGTCACTTTGTGTGTCTAACAGAGCGTAGGCAAGTTTCTCAGAGACTGGGTCATTTTGTGAGGACAACCACACTGGCACAATCATTGAGGTGTTAGCAGATGTGCATCCAGATTCTACACTTAAAGACGTTGTGACCTTTTCGTGTGCATTCTCTGGGCCTTGAACAGAGGAGGACTTTACCTTCCTAATGAAGCTGTCATCGTGTAAGCAGGTAGGATGTCTTCCCTTACAGGTGTTACAGCTATGTCTGGAGCGACAGTCTCTGGCACTGTGACCGAGCTTCAAACATCCGTAGCACAGCTTCGTATCCCTTATGAACTGTCTTCTCTCTTCAAGAGATCTTGCAGAGAATTTAGAGCAATCATAAATTTGATGTTCACTACCTTGACAGAACAGACATGGTTTAGTGATTTTACTAGTAAGCTTTGGATTCTCGTGCTGTGTAACTATCTTCGTATGGAAGACACTGGCCTTGTTCTTACTAACCTTGAGATTATGTTTCTCCTTATTAGCTTCAGAAACATGAAGGGCATGAAAGGAAGTGACTGGGTTGCAGGCCACCTCAGCCTCAATGGACATGAAATGTGCAAAATCTTGGAAAGATGGAAAATCTTGCGTCTCACTCAGTGTTTGTGTGGCTTGGCGGTTCCAGCGAGCAGCCGCCCAATCAGGAAGTTTGCTCACAAATTTCCTATTCTCTTCACAGTCATTCAGTATTTTCAGTCCTTTCACATGAGGCATAGCGTCGTTACAAGTATTCAGGAAATCTGAGAAATTTCGGAGTCCTTCAGAGTCCTTGGGCTGGATTCTGGGCCAGCTTGCGAGTTTCTCTCGGAATGCTCTTTGAATAGTGAATGGCTGTCCATAGCGATCTTGAAGCCTTT
>JADLZN010003717.1:0-83632 GCA_018155175.1 Sinocyclocheilus anophthalmus
TTATATGACAAATACTCTGTACCCTCAGTTAACAAGCCATATGAGGACCCATGAACCCTTCCCCCCCTGGAATGCGTAACACCCCAGGAAGTCGAACGGGCTTCTTTGTTGCATGGCAACCAACTCTGATATCACTGGGTTTATTGGCCAAAAGTATGTAAAGCAGGGAAAATCCCTTCTTGTCCCAAGGAAAAGCAGAGTAGAAATGACTGTGTTCTAGTTAATTCATAGAAAAAACATTATTTGAATGAACACACATATTCTTAAGGCCATTGTGTATATTAGATATTGTCAATGGTGTAGTTTGTCTTTGATATTCTTAGCATTTTAGTCATGGCTTGTGAGGACCCTTCCTGAATCATCTCCCTTTCACTATATGTATCGTTACCGTTAGTATCTATGATTTTGGGCCTTTGTAGAAATCGAAACCAGTCGTATTTGATATTATATGGGTGGTACTATATGCATAAACAATTAGGGCCCTGAGATCGTTAAATATTTCGAGTTAGTCCATTTTCAAATTACGCATGCTTAGAGAACAAGGTCAAAAGACCCTCCAGCATTGCCACCATTCCCCGCTCGTAATTCCTTTTCTCATTGGATAAGCCCATCTTGGGAGGCGGGGATCTTCTCCGACCTTAACGGCCCCGCTCCAGGGACCCGCCCCTTTCGGTGTTTCCGTCAGAACAAATCTTTGAGCAAAAACCGCTGTCAGGATACCAATCTCTGTTCCTCCTTGTCTTCGGCCTAGTCCCTTTTCCTTCATCAAGTAAGACTGACTCAAACTGGTATCTTCCTCATCGACCTCCGAATTCAGCAAAGATCTACGGGTAGCTTTAAGATTTGCATCAGGAATCTTTTTCAGACCGCCGAGACTCGCTAAGTATCAAACTTAGTCTTATTAATTGATACATTAAGTATCAGTTACACCTTTTTACAAAGGTGTGTTTGAACTCAGAATCTGACGTATCCCTGAAGGCTTAGATCTGCTGAATATGCAAAGTGTTCCATAAATTTCATTCTTTATGCCTCTTTCTATGCTGTTAAACTTTAACCCTTTCCTATACAAACTTTATGTGTGTGTGTGTGTGTGTATGTTAGACCGGCGTAATGTGTTTATGTAGTATGTTTGACTAGTTTAAGTGTTTATGTAGTTATTAAAACCTTACTTGTATCACACGTGACGTGTTCATTGTTTACTCATAACCGGAGTCAATAATCATGCAGATTTACGTTACAAACTTATAGAATTGTACAGTAAGAAGGTTATTTCCTTTAACCAGGAAATTAACTTTCTTAGAATTGACAAGACGGTTGACCTTGAGTGGTCAGCTAAATATCTACAGTAGATCTAAAATATTAATAATTAATCATAAATAGTTATGGTTAATTATTCATATTTCCCATGAGCTAAATTCGCGGAACAACACACAAGACAATTGATCTTCATGACATCTCATTTGACATCATGAACAGTGTAATTTTAAAATTGTGCAACATTTGCTTGCAAAAAAACAAAGTCATGTAACTTGTATAAATTTTTTTTTTATATGCCTGACTGATCAAATTGATTACCTTTTCAATTTATGGAGTTGGAAAATATAGATAACTTTTCTTCTGTATGATATGAATAAATTTTCCTCTCTCCCTCTCTCTCTATATATATATATATATAGTGTGTACGGAAAGTATTCAGACCCCCTTATTTTTTTCACTCTTTGTTATATTGCAGCCTTTGCTAAAATCATTTAAGTTCATTTTTTTCCCTTATTAATGTACACACAGCACCCCATTTGGACAGAAAAACACAGAATTGTTGACATTTTTGCATTATTAAAAAAGAAAAACTGAAATATCACATGGTCCTAATTCAGACCCTTTGCTGTGACACTCATATATTTAACTCAGGTGCTGTGCTTTTCTTCTGATCATCCTTGAGATGGTTCTACACCTGCATTTGAGTCCAGCTGTGTTTGATTATACTGATTTGACTTGATTAGTAAAGCCACACACCTGTCTATATAAGAACTTACAGCTCACAGTGCATGTCAGAGCAAATGAGAATCATGAGGTCAAAGGAACTGCCTTAAGAGCTCAGAGACAGAATTGTGGCAGGGCACAGATCTGGCCATGGTTACAAAAAATTTCTGCTGCACTTAAGTTTCCTAAGAGCACAGTGGCCTCCATAATCCTTAAATGGAAGACTTTGGGACGACCAGAACCCTTCCTAGAGCTTGCCGTCCGGCCAAACTGAGCTATCGGGAGAAGAGCCTTGGTGAGAGAGGTAAAAAAAGAACCCAAAGATCACTGTGGCTGAGCCCCAGAGATGCAGTCGGGAGATGGGAGAAAGTTTAGAAAGTCAACCATCACTGCAGCCCTTCACCAGTCGGGGCTTTATTGCAGAGTGGCCCGACGGAAGCCTCTCTCAGTGCAAGACACATGAAAGCCCGCACCTGAAGGACTCCAAGATGGTGATAAATAAGATTATCTGGTCTGATGAGAACAAGATAGAACTTTTTGGCCTTAATTCTAAGCGTATGTGTGTGCAGAAAACCAGGCACTGCTCATCACCTTGTCCAATACAGTCCCAACAGTGAAGTTTGGTGGTGGCAGCATCATGCTGTGGGTTGTTTTTCAGCTGCAGGGACAGGACGCCTGGTTGCAATCAAGGGAAAGATGAACGCGGCCAAGTACAGGGATATCCTGGACAAAAACCTTCTCCAGTTGCTCAGGACCTCAGACTGGCCGAAGGTTTACCTTCCAACAAGACTATGACCCTAAGCACACAGCTAAAATACTGAAGGAGTGGCTTCACAACAACTCTGTGACTGTTCTTGAATGGCCCGGACAGAGCCCTGACTTAAACCCAATTGAGCATTTCTGGAGAGACCTAAAAATGGCTGTCGTCCAACGTTTACCATCCAACCTGACAGTACTGGAGAGGATCTGCAAGGAGGAATTGCAGAGGATCCCCAAATCCAGTTGTGAAAAACTTGTTGCATCTTTCCCAAAAGACTCATGGCTGTATTAGATCACAAGGGTGCTTCTACTAAATACTGAGCAATGTGTATACTTATGACCATGTGATATTTCAGTTTTTTTTCTTTTTTAATAAATCTGCAAAAACATCAACAATTCTGTGTTTTTCTGTCCATATGGGGTGCTGTGTGTACATTAATAAGAAAAAAAATTAACTTAAATGATTTTAGCAAAAGGCTGCAATATCACAAAGAGTGAAAAATTTAAGCGGGTCTGAATACTTTTCCGTACACCATGTATATGTTAGGGGTTGAACGATTTCTGATTTTTTAAAGTCGACTTTTATGTGATAAAAGCCGAGTCGAAGTCGACTAGTTGCTGATGACGTCATTAATGAACAAAAAAGTCTGGAGCTGAGACTAGAACACCTTGTGCACAGCTATGGCATACAACACAGCGCTGCCCACACGGCTGTTGCTCCTATAACAACTCTTTTATCAGTTGTTTTGTCTTTGGGTCGTTATAATTCTCACAGATTTCTGCTCGTTCTAAATCAGATACAGATAAAGTAGCACTGTAAAGATTACATTCAATGCATTAGTGAGAGCGATTGCGTGTTTGAATTAATTCTACATGGCAGCGTCTCTCTACTAGTACTGAAGCTGTTGGATTTAGTTATTAAGAATTATATGCTTGAACTTTTCAGTTTCTAATGTATTTTATTGAGAATCACAGAACAGTGTTGACAATACATTTACGCACTGAATGATTCTGTGTGCGCGCGATGCATGTGTGATGTGCGAGCTACTGTCTGTAATGTGTGTGCTTTTACAGTGCAGCAGCGCATTAGATTAGAATGGCGATTAATTTACCTGTACAATAAGCTGTTTAAAACGTGCATTCTCCTGTTCAATTTCGAGCATTCAGTAATATAATCACACGTCTTGTGGGGCGCTTTCGGAGTATGCATTTATTTGTAATTTTATCTGTTTGGAAACGGAGCGTAAATGTGGAAGTCCTTCAAAAATGTCTTATCCTGTTGCGCCCTCTATAGGACCAGCGACTACGTCTAACGTCAGCCTAAGGCGCACTGGCATAGCATTGAAGTCGACTATATATATTATATATTATATATATATACACACGTATAATATATATATTACCTTATTTTGGAATTTGGTACTGTAAAATTAATGGATACTGTCTCGCATAAACATAACAAGTACATTTTCTGTTAAAATGAGCCACACATGGAAATATTTACATTTTTTAATATATTTTACATTATATAATTTATTAAAGAAACAATTACCTTATACCATATTTTATACGCTTGACATATAACAAGCCAAGTAAAATGTCAATTCCTCAGCTAACAAAATTAATCTCTAATTCTGGAATTTAAAAGGCATTCTCAATTCAACACTCCGTGCAGCACAACACCGGTATGCCAAATGCTTTTTTCATTTTATTTTCTCTAAATGTTTGATTTGGCTGGAACTGAGCACCAGGTCTGTGTAATGTTCACGAGAGGCCAAATTTCAGCATGTTAGGAATTAGCATGCTTACCCAGAGATACAATTGCTGCACACCAACCGGAACAATAAAAACTTTTTTTTTTTGCATGAATGGAGGTTACATATGAAGGTTATAAACTGGAGGTCATAATGTGCGTTTAAAGTGTTAACACTATTTCAGTTAGCTGAGTGATCTACATGACTTTCACAGAATGCTGACAGAAGACTATCTGAGGACTCACTAGGGAACGAGTAGCAACAATAACAGTAAATGATTCAAGGTGTTTGTCACACATGGGTCCGTTGGGCTATTATTTACCACAGGTCAATAGTTGCAATACGTACAAAGATTCTGCCATTGACCTGTAGGTCTTCATTTAGAAATTATTATGGTATAAATATGGTATAAATAGTCTTCTACAATTTATTTAGAATAAATAAATAAACTAAATAAAGAGATAAATAAAAAAAGGACTGCAGTAACTGGCGCAAGTCCTTGTGGCTTTAATAAAGTTACGACTTACACATACATGCGCTAAATGCATTAAAACACATGCACAGAATTAGTTTTCATCAAATAAATTAGCTTATTTCAATTAGTGGCCATAATCTGCAATTAACTTGAAGGTCAGTTCTGCACATACCTAAAAGCTGTAATTATTTTCAAACCGGATTATTTTAGCGTGTATTTAATTACGCTGATTACCCTTGAAATGTCAGAGTCGAGTCACAGTATCTGCATTAGTGTAAGGCTAATAAAACTACAAATACAAAGAAAATGACGCGGATGTCACATTAATAGTTCTGTCCATGCAAAATGTTACTTGATTTTTACACGATTTTGTGAAAGACTTTATTTACAACTAGCCTGTTTGAAATTAATTAGCAACCCAAACTCAGAATAATACTACTTGAAAAACGCAATGAAGTCATAACCACCACATTACATTGGTAATATCCTGAAATACAGTACAAGATATATTACTACACTATAACGCAGGGAATTTTTTTTAGACTGTCAAAGTGCTTGAATAAAATCCTATTAGCTCTGCACATTTCACATCGAGGATTTCTTTACGCAAGGCAATGGGCACTGGCAGAGTAGTCCTCTTGCATCCTTCTCACTTTTATTTTGAGACATAATGATGAGATAACACTTCTCTTCTAAATCCAGCATTGGCACCTCCATTCCAGCTCATTTTTTACCCAGCTGTAGTGGGTAAAAGTGATTTGATTGATACATTTGGATTATGTCTATCCCTTTTTTCTGCCCTACAACAGAATGTTGCGAAGGGAACAGGATCTGCTGTTACTGCTTCCATCAGATGTCACTGTAAATCACAGTGAATCAACCGGTTCTGGGTGGTCTATAATACCTGGAGAAAGCCATCCGCTTGTGTAAATGCCATGTGACTAATCACTTCAGAGCCACAGGAAAATGTCATGACAATGCTGACTGGCTGATGGTACCACAAAACACAGTCCCAAAAAGAAAAAGAAATAAAATAACAAATACGAAAAAAATTCTCTCTGTCTCTCTGCTTTCTATACACTACCGGTCAAAAGTTTTTAATTAATCACAATTTGTTTAGTGCTTTTGAAAGAAGTCTCTAATGTTTACAATGGCTGCATTTATTTGTTGAAAAATACAATAAAACAGTAATTTTGTAAATAATTATTCCAACTGAAAATCATTGTTTTCTATTTTAATATATTGTAATCAATACGATAATTTCGTTTTCGTTTTAGGGTGATTGCAAAGCCTGCAAATTTTCTCCCGCAGCCCATTACTCCCGTCCTTCAGGCACACAGTGCACTCATCAGGAAATACTTGTAACATACCACTGCTGAATTTGGTGCTCAAGAAACTTATTCGTATTAACAGTCAACTGCCCCTGACAATAGTTGGTGCCTGTCTGCTCCATGTTTTTTGAGGAAACTGTAATACCAATAAATTCCCAAGTTTAGGGCAAGTAATATTAAAAAAATACTAAAAGTAGTACTTTTATTCAGCAAAGATGCATTAAATTGATCAAAAGTGACAGAAATAAAAGACTTATTCTTTTTCTCATACTCTTCCAAATATTGTATGTTTTGTTTTTTTTTTTAACATCTTTCATATAAAATGCTCGTTCATTTTATTAAAACAAAGTTTATCACTGAATTACTATGGATTATGGTTCACACAAAATTCTCATTATAGACAGCCCCACAAATTCGGTGTTCAAATGCATACTAACCTAATCATACGTAATATCATGTGTTTCTCTCTCGCCCCTCTTTTATGCTTTCACTTAGGATTTTAGTCAAGCATACCGCTCCGATCAATTTTACGCACCCTCCAATATATTCATACGACCGATTGAAATAATTCATCTCAGCGTGATTTTGAAGGATCGTGACATAGACTGACTGGAGTCATGATGCTGAACATTCAGCATTTGTCATCACATAGAATAAATTACATTTTAAAATATATTCAATAGAAAACTGTTATTTTACATTGTAATAATATTTCACAATATTGAAGTTTTTGTTCTATATTCATCAAATTATTATTTCATCAAATATATGTAGACCTGGTAGCCCCCGTTTAAGGAGATCTCTTAAAAAAGAAACCCCCCCCCCCACAATAATTTTAAAACAACATATAATATATATAAATTTTTACATGTAAAAAATGCCATTTCATCAGAATACACATTATATAACTATATTTCATCAAATAATGTAGCCTTGCAGTGACACTTAACTACTTATTTTAAAACCCTTCATCGTTACATATATACTTATCTATTCTTCTCTATCCTTTTGACTCCTTCAGCCGTACTCTAACGTACTCCTGCCAGGTCCTCACAGACATCCCATGCTACCTTGCATGGCGTTCATGGCGATCACCCCCCAGGGGTCCCTGGGCCATGTCCCCCAACCACCGCTGACCCCTGCCCCCTCATCCCACCCCGATACCGGTCAAACTCTGCCCAGTCAGTTACCGCGCTTCACTCGAGTATACTACCGGGGCTATACAATATTAAGTGTGATCTTTTGAGCATTGACCTTTCACTTATGTTGTATTCTGCATAATTGTCTTTTTTTGCGCTGAACGCAAATTGCCCTGGCTTTCTCAGTCTTAACCAGCATTCAGCCATCTGAGCCGTTCCTCTATCTAGCTGTCCAGTTCATTTCTCCTCATTCGTAGAGTTTGCTTGTAAGGTTTAATCCAATCGTAGTCAGCGGAGGATTGAAATGTGATATGACTTATGACTTCACATCCTTGTAACTCTCTTCTAGCAATTTTGTGTCCTCCCGCTCAACTCTTGATCTCCATGCTTCCCAAGTGGTTATCGGCCCATTTAATCTGTGTTTGAAATGATAGTTACAAGGGACTGCTTATGTTATGCTCGGGTTGAACGCCACATTTATTTGGTGTTGAGGTGTTGCCTATCTGATGATGGTGACTATCGAACATTTATTGCTGGACGTGATTCAGCCATACCTCATGCTTGCTGTAACCGTTATATACAGAGACAAAGAGATTAATGATCCCTGTGACCGCAGATGAGACAAAATGACTTAAAAGAGAAAAGAGGAGGAAAAGAAACTGTCAAGTGTCCTTCCCCTTGTATTTGGTGGGAGGCAGATCCTCACTATGAGCATGATGGGTAAAGTCAGTATAATTCATTAATGCTTGGAGCACTCATTACTGTCTTTTCACACTTTGAGAGACTCATTACCTGCATAACAGAAGACTCCGTATAACACTGAGACCATTCCTTACTGAAAATTAATCATCCCATCCCAGACAAAAAAGGGAATTCTCTCGTTAAATATTAAGAAACTCCAGTACCATGAATTCTATTCAAATTTCCACCCCAGCCTACCTTAGAGATACAAAAGGAAGACTGTAATTCTGTTTCCAATTCTAGCGAGCAGCCTACGAATGCCAAATTCGAAAGCAGCACTGCATGTATTCTTTGTGAAGACAACAATTTAGGAATGTACGGCAATGCAGCTGAACCAGATGGATGACAGAAATGGATATAAATGTATAAATAATTTGTATATAATTATATATAATTACATTATTTAGTGAACGATTGACATATATTAAGATACTATTACAAGGTTTTATTAATAATATCTAGTAATTTTGGTATGTGAGTTGTGTCATTGTTAGTAATTTTAAGTCTTTTAGTAGTCATTTAAATTATATGTCCTTTATTCATTTTTGATTTCAGTTTTATGTTTAAGTTATTTTAGTAAGTTAATAAAAATAACCAAATAAAAAGAGAAGGAAATGTTAGGCAACCAGCAAAACACGTTTTTTCTAATATACTCATTTATTTACAGTTATGACTTCAATTTTATAGTAGCAAAATGTGTTTTTTTATGGCTTTTAGTTTCATGTTAACTATAATTACCGATGAATACTATAATTTATTAATATAAATTAAGGGTAAGCTTTATTTAAGGACGCAATTTAATTAGTTGCTTATAGCATGCATATTGGCTGCTGTACTTCAGATACTTTATAAAGAACATATTAAGCCTCCCCCCCCATTCTGAATTACCATATTTTACATACCTTTATCTACCTCATACTTCAAATTTAATGAGCAAGCATATTAGGAGTTTATTGAGGCACAAAAGTGTCATAGTTAGTTAATAGCCTTGAGAATTGGTCAGCTAAACTAAAGTATGAAAATTAATAAACAAATAAAATTACATTATTAATTTATAATTATATAATATATCAATTACTCTTTAAAGTTATATAAAAAACTCTTTATATTTAATTCAGTATCGATAAAATAGTTCAATGTAATTTAAAACTGATTTCAACACATTTTATTAGCTTAGCAACATGCTAACACCACACTCTATTTAAATCACCTGCGAGGCAAGTTTTCTGTGTGCTTTCCAAGAAGACTGCTATTTATATAATGCATGGAGTTGCTGCCTATGTAGAGCTTTCAAATCGGTCACTTCCAAAGTCCCATTTCAGTTAGGATGCAGTAGACAGTTGACAGCCTCACTAGGTTATGGAACAGAGCTGGTATCTCCAGTAAGAGGGAAAAAAAGACTCAATGTCATTGTGCAGGTGATTCTACAATGTCTGACAGTAAACAAGCAGAAACAAAAGAAGAAGTACAGTATATGGTACTCACAGTTGACTGTGACTCTCACGGTCTTGGTGTCGGGTGAAGCAATGTCGTTTTCGGCGCCGCACTCATAGTCCCCTGCTTGATCCCGAGTGATGCCTGTGATATTTAAATACTCCCCGCTTTCGTACTTCCTGGCTGTGAACATAAGAAAATAAACAAGCACAATCCTTCAGAAACGTTCTTCTGCAGGCATGTATTAATTAATGGCTAAATGCTTAAAGGTACAAACACCATTGAGTCTCAACAGCCAGGAAAAGAAGCCCAAGTGCACCCAGAGAACTGAAAAAAGCTTTATTAAGGCACATAATTGCTTTTGCAGACTCCCCTGTGAGCCATGACATTCCTCCCCCCCCCCACACAGGAAGGAATAAGAATATTGTTGGCGTCAAATACTGTGAGGAAATCAGAACTGTGCCAATATGACAAATATGACTTGAGTTCCTTGAGTAATGAGAGGCAATAGCGCAGCGTGGGGCTGCCACGCTTATATTGGACTGAAAACCTCCCCAGGTTACCTAGACCAGGATACAACCTTATTGTAATATTCCTCAGTGAAACCTATTTATATCCCACTTTACAGTGAGGTGAATCTTTCTCATGGCACAGAGAGGTAAATCCTGGTATACGGATGAGAAGTCTCTGACTCAGCAAAACCCCCACAGAATAAAAAAAAGCATGCAGAGCGATGTAAAAAAAAAAAAAAAGCTTTAGGAGGGGTGTGTTTTTACCAAGTCTTTTGTAAAGCATCATAGAGCTTCAAGATCTGACATTAAGAAAGATTTAAAGGGATAGTTCACCAAAAATGCAGAAACCTGTCATCAGGTACCCTCACACCCCCACTAACGTTGTTCCAAACCTGCATTATTTTCTGGCCGCATTTTACCATGCAGTTACAAAGATAACAGATCCGGATGGAGCCGTTTCAAACAAAAAAAAAAGCAAATATTACAAAAAAAATGGTTTACTCACTATATTGCAAATCTTCTGAAGCCATCTGATAGATTTGTATGACAAACAGATGGATATTTATGTTGTTATTTGCTGATATCGCTGTCCAGTGAGCTGTTAACAGCTGAGACCAGATTATTGAGCCAGTTGAGCTTGAGAACCAGATCAATCTGAGTCAAGAAAGAATCATTCAGATCGTTTTTGTAAACTAGATCAACTGATTAATTGAAAGGATCTGACTTTAAAGAATGATTCTTTCACAAATCAAACATCGTTACTTCTCTCATAATCCTACATTTTGGTCTGATCCTTCCACAAATATAATTCTGACTAGCTGCTGCAACACTGATAGAAACACAAGAGCTCAAAGATTATTCAATCCTTTTGTAATTTGCATAAATATGTGTGTGTTGCATGAAAACAATTACATCTGTATAGCAGGTAACAAACTGAACAATTGAACAAAATAGTTTTCTTTGGCGTTATCAAGATGTGTATCTGAGCTGACAAGGTGCTATTTGGCTCCCAATGCTTTACAAATGAATAGAGGAAAAGACTGTAAAATAGGATAAATTGTATCAAACATATTCATGCAAAACCACCCATATTTGCCTGTACAAAGATGAATAGGACATCAGGAAGTGAATAGTATGAGATTGTTCACCCATAACCTTTTTTCCCCTACCATTAAAACGTCTCGGTTACGTATGTAACCCTCGTTCCCTGAAGGAGGGAACGAAGACATCACGTCGGATGACCGACGAAACTGGGATCTCGCTCAGAGAGACCAATCTACTTCGAGTGTAAAAAAAACCGAGCCAATGCACATTGGCATGCAATTATTGCCCATCCAGCGCTGCTACCGTGATCACAGCTGTGAGTATAGTAGAGCAGCCAGCGTGCAGGACGCATATGCAGGTTTTCGTGAAGGAGCCGCAGCGACGTGAGGCCCGGAAACGCCCCCCGCTCAGCGATGTACGCCGTCCAGGAGCACCGACGAAAATTGGCGATCCTACCAAAGGGACACAGCTACTGCCCTTCCCCACGTCCTGTGCGAAGCCACCTGCGCCCCTATTTTTTTCTGCGCGTAGTGCCCAGGGCCCTTCTTCACAATGAGGACAGATCATCTGCCTGTAAGCGGCCACTACCCAATGAAAACCCCCCCCCCACCTTTTGTTTTTTTTTTTTTTTTTTTTTAGTAAGACTCGGCGATAACACTAGGGAAAACGTACCCCGTTCTACTTGGAACAAGGCGCGCGTTACGGGAAGCTGAACCTTCAACTGGAAGGAGGCAGTTTCGGAAGCCAATACACATAATGAACATCCCTTAGGTGCTAGGACGAATGGAGGCGTGATTGAAACCCTACTTGAAATGGCAGAAGTCTGCTCACCCCCGGCGGAAACACGGAGGACTCAAGTCTCTCCACGGGGACTTTACACTATGAGATCCACTTAGGTCTTAACATATGCAGAACCACAGCCCTTCTACCGCGTTCTCTGAGAGATTCAGCAGACCTGTGCAGGCCTGGCGCTCCGGCGCCTCGCGCCACGTCTGGCTGCCGACTGGCGAAAGGGACGGAAAGAACCCTCAACAGGCGGGCTACGTATGGACTCTCTGACGAGGGATTTTAGCAAGCCGTCACTAACCGGGGCCTCTCAGTGCCTCTACCTGTTTGATGTGAGAACACAGGAGGATACCGGCTCTGCACGAAGGCTATGGAATCTAGCGAATGTGTTAGGGGTCGGCCAGCCCGCAGCTCTACAGATCTCCGACAGCGAGGCGCCACGAGCCAGCACCCAAGAGGATGCAACACCTCTAGTTCAGTGAGCTCGCAACCTGAACGGGCAGAGCACACCCTGTGCCTGATAAACCAGGGTGATGGCATCCACTATCCAGAGGGCCATCCTCTGCTTTGAGACGGCATTCCCCTTCTGCCTGCCTCCGTGACAGACAAAGAGCTGGTATGAACCCCGTCCGATGAAAGCTTTGAGTTTCGGTATCTACGTCGCACCTTAAGCGCTTCGAGACGGTGGATCTGGGACAGAGCAAAGAAAAAAAAAAAAAAAAAAACAAAAAGAACCCTAGGGCTGGGTCTGCCCTCCTCCGTCAGCGGCAGCGCCCCTGGAGGTTCACCCATGATACCCATGAAGGGAGTAGCGGGAACCTTGGGCACGTAGCCGGGCCGGGTCCTCAGGGTTACCTGGGAATCAGCCGGCTCGAACTCTAGGCACAAATCGTTGACCGAAATGTGTGCAGGTCCCCTACCCTTTTGATGGAGGCCAATGTCAGCAGGAGCAAAGTCTTCATTGAGAGGAACTTAAGCTCCACTGCCTGTAAAGGCTCAAACAGGGCCTGCTGTAGTGCCGTGACCACCAGGCTCAGGTCCCAAGAGGGTATAGAGGGAAGCCGTGGAGGATTTAACCTTCTCGCCCCCCTAAGGAACCTGATGACCAAGTCATGCTTCCCCAACGACCTCCCTTCTACGGGGTCGTGGTTAGCAGTGATTGCAGCGACATAAATTTTAAGGGTGGATGGAGACAGCCTTCGCTCCAGCCCTTGTTGCAAAAAGGAAAGCACGACCCTGATCAGGCATCTCCAGGAGTCTTCTCGGACGAGAAGAACACCACTCAATGAACAGGATCCACTTCAAAGCGTAAGCGTGTCTCACAGACGGTGCTCTCGCTGAAGTGATGGAGTCAACTACCCCTTGGGGTAGGCCACCTAGAACATCCGCGTCCCGTCCAGGGACCAGACATGAAGTTTCCAGAGGTATGGACGCGGGTGCCAAAGGGTGCCCCATCACTGAGTCAGTAAATCCTTCCTCAGAGAAATATGCCAGGGAGGTGCTGTCATGAGGAGCATCAGTTCCCGGCAGAACAGGTACAGGGAGTAAGACAATAGGGCCGCCACCAGCAGGACATGCTGCCGCTAGTCCTCCCTGAGGGTGGGTCTTTGCACAGAAACTGCTGACAGAAGGCGCACTGGGGGAGGAAACGCATACTTGCGAAGGCCCCGCGGCCAGCTGTGTGACAGTGTGTCCGTGCCGAGTGTTCCCTCGGCTATGGAGAAGAACAACTGGCAGTGAGAGGATTCTGGAGAGGCAAACAGGTCCACCTAAGCGGCTCCGAAACGTCCCCAAACCATCTGGACCGTCTGGGGATGGAGTCTCCACTCTACGGGGAGCACAGAATCCTGCGGAAGCGCGTCGGCTAGCCGGGTTGAGCAGCCCCAGGATGTGAACACCACAGAACTGCGACCATAAGATGCTTCTGACTCCAAGAGGAGGGGACGAGTGAAGCGGCGCGAGTGCGATAAGCGACGGCAGAGCGCAGACCACCTGTGTCGGGTGATGTACGACACGCCACAACTCCATAACGAGCGGAAAAGAGATCCTGCTGCGTTGCGGGCGAGAGTTTTTGCCCTCTTTACCAGTTGACCCTGACGACGGCCACCAACAGGCCTGACAGTGTGAAGCCACCAATACCCTTGATGCTCTGACAACGGATCCTGAGACATGGGCGAGTATGCAGCAATCGATCGAGGGGTAGTTGAGGATGCCGAATGCCCTGAACTCTCTCGTTGCCGGGAACAAGGCCTGACCTCCGATAACTTTCGTAAAGAACACGGGGCGACCCAGCGGACAGCGCCGAGGGCAGGACACTTTGGTATTCGGTATGCCCGCCCTCGAACGCAACACGCACTGGAATGGCCTGTGGACGCGGAATGGTCGACACATGAAGTACTCGTCCTTCAGGTCGATCGCTGCGAACGAGTCTTGGGGACGGATACACCTGAAGTTGCATTTCTGCGTGAGCATCTTGAACGGGAGCGGGTGAATGGGCAGGTTCACGACGAGCCAGGTCAGACAAGATTAGGTCCAACCACGCCCTTTCTTGCAGGTACAATAAAGTAGAGGGCTGTAAAAACCACGACCCATTCGGTCTGGAGGGGGTGGAACGTCTATCGCGTCCTTCGCCAGTAGGATGCGATCTCTGCAGAACACCGACCAGGCATAACTCGCCAACTAGCACAACAACTGATGTAAAGTGGACGCACCTGAACTGGAAGGCGCCGCCGGAGCGCGGAATTGAATCGCACATAGTCAGAAAATATTTTTATAGCCGAGCCTGACGGTTTTAAGGAGCCATCGGGACGGGCTGGGTAGTTCTAGCCAGGCTCCCAGACACCGCGCTAGTAGCATCAACGGAACTACAGGCGTACCCGCAGCCGGTTTTTTTTTTTTGGGGGGCAGCGGTGAGAAGAACGCGGGCCCTCCCCCCCCCCCCCCCCCCCCCCCCCCCCCCCCCCCCCCCCCCCCAGGCCCCCCCCCCCCCCCCCCACCCCCCCCCCCCCCCCCCCCGGGCGTCTCTTTGCCGCCGTCGAGGCCGAGCGCCGTACTGAGGGTGCTGCAACACTGACATGAGTGTTGAGACCAAGGGGATGCCGGGGCGTAGTCAGTTGTTCGTCTTCACCGATCCGACCCACTGCTAGTCACTGGAGAGAAGAGGGGCGTGAGTGTGATAGTACTAGTGTACCACAACCACCCCCAGTCCGTCCCCTATGGGGACCACCAAAAAAATAGACGGAATGCTCTTTGTCGAGAATCTTGGGCTAACACGACCACCGTACAATGGTCATGAGGTGGAAAAAGATTCTACCGCCCGCGACCCCGACTCCGGGCCGGATTGGGAGTGGTGTGCCTTACCATACTCCTGAGAGCACGACCCTCCACTCTGGGTCGCCCAGGATCTCCGGGCATCGTGCTCTATAGCCTCTGCCACCAGGTTCGGCCGGGGGCCTGGCACGGGCGGGGGCGGAATGCCATGCGGACCAGGCTCCACGGCAACAGCATTGCCTGCGACCGGCAAAGTGTTTCTGAGCCCGCAGCAGAGCTCGTAGCTCTTGTTATGGGGTGGCAGGGGGCGCCGCCCCTCGCCGCAGACGGGCAGCAGATGCACACCGGCAGGGATGGGTGGCTACCTGATGTGCCCTCAGTCTGCCCTGGTCAGGGAGAACCGCTATGGGCAGATTCTCCACCGTGTCGACCGACAGGCCGGCCTGGCGGACCCCAGCATTACCCAGCCATGGGGCCGCTTCAAAAGAATCGTGTCTTGCTCCGTCTCGCAGCATGTCAGCCAGTGCACAGCCAGAGATGGTGCTCCTAGACCACCATAGTGGACATCGCACGACCCAGAGACCGCGCCGGAACCTTCGTCGCTCGTAGCGCGAGGCCCGTCGCGGTGCGGAGTTCTTTGAGAAATTCCGGGTCTTGACCACCCTCGTACAAGTCCCTCAGTGCCTTGGCCGCCTGAAGTGCCACTTGCACAATCACGCCGTGAGACCGCCATGGGGTAAGGCGGGAGGCAGCCTTCTTCACCGAAGCTCCGTATAGGCCCACGCTGGCCAGACCGGAGATCACCTACAGACCCGGGGGATGGAGGAGGCTACCGGCTTCTCCCTGCCGGTGGAGAGCCGGTATTAGCCGACACAACTCTGCCATCGCCAACCGCCGCTCCACCTGGGGCCGCCCCACCCTTGTAACCACCTGACTAGCCCCCTACATAGAGGGGTGGTGAGGGAGGAGGATACAGCCCCAAATCAGTTTCTGGCAGTAAAAAGTGCCGCTCTCTACGACTTGTTTGAGCTCCTCATGCACCTCCGAGGTAAGAAAGAAGCACCGATGGTGGGCGCTGAGAACCAGCGCGGGACCGCACCCGGGAAGAACCAATCGTGCAACCTTGAGGGCTCGGGATCACTGTGAAAGTCTTCACTCGAGCCCTACCCTACGGTGGCCCGGGAAAGCATAGCCATTATTTCTGGATACGATTCAGGCATTGCTACAGTCCCAAAGGAGAGCAGCGCAGCTGAATCCTCCTCTCCAAAAAGCTCTGGCTCACCCTCAGATGCCTGCCAAAGACATCCGAGCGTCGGGGGCCGAGCCTCTTGGACAGAAACAGGTAGGTACCCACGGCGAGGGTCCAGCATCCGTCTTTTGGAGAGCTCGATGTGCTTTCGACATTGCTGGAGGGCTTGAGGAATCCCGGAGGGGAATTCGCTCACCGTCCTGTGACGTAAAGACCAGTCCGACCACTGCTAGGAGAAGAAGGACGCCCCCGGCTGCAAACAGATGGGAACCCCAGATCTAGGCGTGGACTACGGAGCACTACTGGCCCACCTGGCGGGTAACGGAGTCTTGTCCGCAACTCCGAGATGGTCATGCCCCTGCAATGGGAGCATGAGTCATCCATGAAAGTCACCTCAGCGTGCTTCATGCCCAGACATGTGAGGCAGCGATTGTGACCATCACCCGGCGCCTGGTAACGACCGCATCCAGAACGCCCGGGTGATACGTTGTCTATAGCACGACCCACATCGTCTTTACAAAGACATAACATCAAGTTTGCCACACAACGTCGTCTTTAAAAAGACGCACCGAAATTGCTCTTTTAGGGGAAAAAAACTCTTTTAGCGTGCTGAGGCGCACAATGGAGATGATCATCTGCAACACAAACAAGGGGTAGTGCAGCCTGATGTGTGCAACCCACTCGACACGGGAAACCACCACCGCTGAAGCGCCGTCCGCCAACACGAAGAGCTCTCCAAGAGCGTGCTGAACTCGTTCAGACTTCTCTCCGTAGAGTAGTCAGGAGCAAAACGATGTAATCACTCGGCTCCTAAGCGAAAAGCTGAATATGCGCTGCAACTGCTGCCTACTTATACTCACGCTGTGATCAGAGGCAGCTGGATGCAATAATCGCATGCCAATGGGCATTGGCTCATTTAGTTTACACTCGAAATAGATTGGTCCCTCTAAGCGAGATCCCAATTTCGTCGGTCCTCCGACGTGACGTTGAGAGTGACCGACTGAAAGGGAACTACATGGTGTTTCACATGACAGCTAACAGCCTTTGACAAAAGACTAAATATAAGATTTAAGCCAAGCAGTATATTGCATGCTTTTCTTAGGAAGTATTTGGTATGAAAATGTTCATGTATAAAAAAATGAAAATCAGAAATGTTGCCTTGACAATGACAAACAAGTTAAAGATGAAGTTATATAATTACTAAATAAAAATAAACTAAATATAATTTTACAAAATAATAATAAAAATGACAAAACCACATAACAAAATGACTAAAACTAAAGTGAAAAATAATACATAAAAACAAAATACTAAAATAACACTCTTCTGATATACAGTGGCACCAAAATGTATAAATGCAATTGCATTAGACTGCAAAATGCCAAACCAAGTGGCATTTATATTTAAATGAAAATAACGTGCATACTTTAAGCAAAACATTTCTCAATATCTTTTTTTAAATAACATCATTTAAACAAGGTGCTAGAACACCTGTGTGAACGTGAAGAAAACTGGCTTCAACCATCTACTAAAAATTACCTTGAGTCCAGTTAGTCAAACAATATTACAAAAATAGCCAAGAAAAGTGTAGTTTCTGAGAAAAGCCATTTATTTACAGATATCACTTGGTTTGAGCTTTTGCACCTAATGAAATGAAAACCACACACATTTATTTGTGTATACTTTTTCAAGGCAAACTGTGTATTTTAAATCACAGCGATGACAATCATCACATTAATAAAACAACTGTTCCAAGGTAAGAGGTAAAAGGCAAACTTACAAAATTAACAAACATTGACTACAACCTACCATATTTCTTCCTCGAGCTAAACACCAGAGGGATCTTTATCAGTGATTAACTCACTCCATAATTCCCTTACGTCAGTGATTTATTTTCTTTTTCCTAAAAGAGACTTCACAATGAATCATCATTTATCTTACTGATTACACCAAAATAGGAAATTACCATGGTTTAGAGACATTTAATAAAGAATGGATCCCTTTGTGAAATCAACCTTTGTTATGTCAACCAACTTGTTTGCTATAAACCAAAAAAACACAAACTGGAGCATTTTAAAGGCTTAAGGGACACCGATTACATGCCTGAAATGTATTCAGTGTAAACTTGCCCCTTATCATACGCAATCTCGACTGCCTCCCGTATTGTGCATGTTAAGAGTTATTTGAAAAGCTCAAGACAGACTCGTCGTAGCCACTGGGAAATGTCACTCCAACCAAATTAGCCAAATCACAGCAAGGTTAATCTAGGATTCCACATTGCTCTGTGTTAAGTGCAGTCACAGTAAGCACTTTCCCACATTGTGTGGAGAGCACAAAGTACATTTCCTTGAGGTCTGCCTGCTGCTGATATGATGAGCGCTGGTGAAGAATACATTATGGGCTATGATGGCAGTTCTCTGTATATCTCTTCCGTTAACCCGTGAGAGAATACTGCGGCAGCCCAAATGTTGCATTATGAGAGGCTTCCCCCAGGCATTCATTGAGTTGTCAGCAATGAACCATCAACCATCATTCAACCACCACACATACTCGCTCGCTCGATCTCACACACAATACGCACATGCACCTGAACCGCCTCCACTTTTCTATTCCCGGTATCTCACCTTAACCCTGATAGCCTCCTCATTGTCCCAAAGTGCCCCAAAACAATTGTTGAATATCTGTCCAAGCACTTTTTAAGAGCTGGTCATTGTATTGAAACCATTTGGCGATGTTTAGACAGACTGTCAGCACCGAGTACAGAGCTATTGTTCAGGAAACAATAAACCAGAGTAAAGACAATTTCGGAAGGCAGAGGCATGAACAAAGGATTGACAAAGGACAATTGAACACTTCTCTGTAGCCTTATCATATGAGGGGGAAAAAAATCAAATCTGAAGTGTTATAGTCAGCTATTTGAAAGGTCAGAGTTCCTTATATCCCGAGGTCTTAAATCACAATGGAAAAAGCTTATGAAAGCATGTTTGGGATCAAGCGTGCTGGGCCAGGCTGTACAGAGAGCATGAGGCCGCCCTGTAACCTCAATGCGTCTCTGTATAAGGCTCACTTTAGGATCTATCTTAATCTAGTCTACAGCATTTTAAATCATGTTTGTAAAGCAATTTTAAATGCCCTGAGTACTGAAAGTGTTAAAAGAGTGTGATTTAAAGCTTAGACAAAGAACTTTTCATTTAAAGTTCTTTAACTCTCATTTAAAACCTACAGCGGTGAGAGAGCGTGCTGTCTACTAGCGAGTCAATCCAACATGATCGTACGTAATGTGTGGTTCTAGCACATGTTTTAGAAACTGAAGCGTACATTATTGACAGCAACTAAAACAAGCATTTTGCTTATGAAAAGCTTAGTAACATATCATTAATTACTGAATTCGTGGAATTTATAGGTTGATTTTATTGTATTTAATCAATGACATTAAATATGTTCAACAGCATCACATTTACTTAACGCATTTATGCAATCTGACATTTTATCAGTTTCATTCTGTACTGTACCATAGTAAAATGTGACTATGCAAATATATATTTATATTATAAAGGATTCACGCTGTGAAATTATTTTTCTAAAGTTGTAAACACATTTTCCTTTTAGATGATGTCAGTGCATCCATATTGTACGTTGTACACTAAAATATGAAAATTCTGTCATCATTTACTCGCCCTCATATCCTTCCAAACCCGCAAGACTTTGGTTAATCTTCCAAACACAAATTTTGCTATTTTTAATGAAATCTGAGAGGTTTCTGTCCCATGATTGACAATCCATGCTGAGTAAAAAATTATAAAAGATCCAAGAGCGTTAGAAAGCAGCTGCTTTGTAAAATGTAATCCATTAAGAACTTGCCCGGTGTTTAATCCAAGACTCTAAAAAATCTCCAAAAATAGGGCACAATGTACTGTATTAATTTGAATGCATAATGTCCTGGTAATGAGCTGCTAGTACTTTTGTTGTTGTTGTTATTTTACAGATTAATTTCTTTCAGTGAAGTCTTGTGAATAGATATGATTGCTTTATATGATGAACAGATAATTTAGCCTTTTTAGTCCATGTGTACCATATGTGATTTAGAAACGATTATCCGGGTTTCTTACAAATATATTAATTGAGGTTTCAAAGATTTAAACAAAGTCTTATGGAACGTTGTTCAAGCGACGTGAGGGCTGAGTAATCATTTTAAAAATAATTTATTAACTAGCGCTTTTTCTGCGGGGGGGGTGCTTTGTGAACGATCCTCTTGAGCAAGTACTAATGCAATCAAGCGGCCTCAGCCAATACCATTTACAACAATAACTGCCTTCTTGGGACCAAACCTTTGTGTCATATTGAAATCGGTTCATCATCTACAAGTCAGGCGACATTTGGAGATGTCTTAATGCATATCTTTTAAAGGTTCTTTAAGAGCTTATTTACCCCCAATTTATATCGATGACAAATCATATCCTAACAATAAATAGAGAGCGCGGAACGTGGAAAGGTATGATGACACACACACACAATGAAAAAGATGAGGCCAACTGCACTTAGAGGTTTTCAGCAATTAAATACAGGTTGCAGGTATTCTAGCCCTCCTCCAGGGTCCTTCAAGAACTACTGGAAAATCAAGTCAGGAGGATACTGTAATACAGCACTCGGACGATTACCACGGGCCTAGCCATTTAGTGCACCAAATACTGTTATATGTGATTGGTATTGTAAGAATGTCTTCGCGTTTCTGACCATATTGGCTGTCCAAATGGAAAAAAAAAAATATAATATATATATATATATATATAGATAGTAATACGTATATATATTAGGGCTGACAATATTGGAAAAAACTCAACATTGCAATATTTTTTTTTCTGCAATATATATTGCGATATAAAAAAAAATCAGATGACTTCAATATAGCTCTATTTGGAAAAAACTAATCAATGATTGGGGTGATTTTGTAGGCGAGTAAATCAGTATAGGAAATAAACAAATTACAAGCATTGATAAATAACAGAACAAAGATACAAAAGAAAATAAGCAGTGCTTTATATTTTTCAGGGAAGTCTAACAGTATTCAGGTTCAGAAATTCAGTAATCAAATGTAAAATAACACTGCATAGTGTTCACGGTATAAATTAAATCTAACAAATCTGTGTTAAAAGCTACAAAAGTGATTTTTATTTGTAGTTTTCGTGTATTTGCAATTAAACGTTCATGAAAGAGAAAGAACAGGACATTAAATGACCCTTGTGAACCAAGAGTATAAATTATACTGTTACCATCATTTTCTTTCTCAATTGCTTTCCCTTCCACCTAACCGTGATCACACGCCCCACCGCGGTCGAGGACAGGTCAAAGTGGCGGAAAGAGAAAAAGTCATTCATTTTCAATGTGAGCTCGGCACACGTCGAGCAGAGGTCAAGCAGCGGATTCCAGAGAACGCCAGCCTCCTGACTAAAATGTCTGGTTCCGACCACATTATTTTTTTTTTTTTTTTTTTTTTTTTTTGTATCCCCCCCCCCCCCCAAGCAAAATGGAGGAGAGGTTGATTATTGCTGTGGAGGGTTCCCAATAATCTACGACGTGTCCCTGTTTGCGTACAGGGACATAAATAAATAAAAATGATGCGTGGACCAAGGTGTCTGAGATTGTTGGTCTTCCTGGTGAGTTGCTGATGTGCATTAACGTTATAGTAATAATAATCTAATGACATAATAAATAATAGTATAATAGTCCCAGTTCACTTTTAAACCTTTAAATCAATTTTCCTGATTATACTTACATTAAGTAATGTTTATACCTGATTATACTTACTTAAGTAACATTTTCAATGCAGGACTTTTACTTGTATCAGAGTATTTTTACAGTGTGGTATTAGTGCTTTATACATTATGAGGTAAAGGATCTTAATACTTCGTCAACAACAATATTTAATGAGGTTATCTTAACGTTACCCTCCTTGTGGTCAGTCAGCACAAGATCAATACGCGTGTTTGCGACCCCTTTAAATACAAGATAAGCATTAGATCTACATCAGAGCATCAGAGCGTCCACAAATCTTTCTACAGCATTGTTGGCAGGGCGGCCAGAGCGATTTTTGACGCTCTCGATGGCGGCGGTGTGAACGCACAGTAAGCCATAAGCAACTGTGTTTACAAGGATACTTGCAGAGCACAGTATTTCAGGCACAAATAGACACAGAAGTGAACAGAATTCAGTGTTCACGAACGATGAATCTGAGTGAAGAAATCTACATATCTACCACTGTCTACACGGATTGTGAGCGCCGGCTGTGGGGTGCGTTCTGCAACGAACAACAAAATACTTTAGAACCCATTATAATCAGTGATGCTGTGTGACGGACTACACTGGATGCGAAAGCGACGACATGACAATATCCCCGACAGTAAACTGATGCCCGCCATTCTCTTTATGACATACGGCACACAAGGTTCAAATGATTGCAAAGGTCACTTTGTGCATCCAGTTTAGCACAGACTTTGGGGACGTTACACCTAAAAGAGCTAAAAACGCATGGCGAAAAACAAAGCCAGCCGCACCGCTTCTCCTTCTTTCCAAAAGTGCTCCCGGGAGCACTTGCGCTTTCGCTGGCTGTCTGCACCATTGCTAAGCAACGTGACATGCGCTATCTGCGACAACGTGAAAGTTTTCAACAAAGGAATATAATGGACTTTCCAGCACTGAAAATCCCTTAGACAGTAGCCTCTGCCTACTAATTTATTTAAAATGGGATCTCTAGCTAATACAGCTGTCGTTCCCAGGTCCGTGTAGACATCGTGCTCTATGTGTGCTGAGCCAAGGTAACAATCAGTATAAATATAACAGATCAGTATACTAAACACGCACATCCTGCGCATTTGTGATATCGAGATGACGCACCATCGCGATATCTTTTTGTCTTTAAATTTGTTTTGTGCATCCCTAATATATATCTGTATGTATATTATATAGTATATATCCACACACAAGCACACACCCACACACACACACACACCCACACACACACACACACACACACACACACACACACATTTGAGCCTCTGATAAACCATGTTTCAAACATATTTTTGTGTCATTTTGACTTTGCTCTCTGTCAGCATGTGAATCCTGAAATCTCACCCAGTAGAAATTCTAAAAATTATGTACATGAATCTTTTCAGAACATCACATCTTCAGTGGAAGCAGTAGGCCAGCAGATATCTTAAAAAGTTTCTATGGGCACTGGCTCTTACTCATTGCTCATCCTCTGCTGCCCATACAGAAGTTAAGTAGCCGAAGAAAGAGGGGGGACGGGCTTTTTTTTTTTAGGGGATAGTTCAGACAAATGGCTTTCAGTCACATCTGGGCCAGACTGAATCTGTTGACCAAAAGTAAAAGTTCACCATATGCAGGACAGTTGTCTAAGGACTTTTTATTTTAAATTACTGATGCACTTATCGTCTGGTTTTAAGTGTTTCTATAATTTGAAGTATCCTACCTTTGGTGAGTAGTGGTTTCATGACGCTTCAAAGTCTTTTGATCAGAATCTCAAAAAGCAATTTAATCTCAAAATACACTGGAGAAATAAATAAATATGGCAGTCCAAAGATAAGTGAAGCTGACTTCAATAAAAAATCACAAGCACTCAAAAATACTGCTGTGCACTGAATTTTCAATTCGCTTTGAAAATGTGCCAAAAAATTTGTTTTGATGCATTAACACAGTATATAAACTATGAAAGGTAAAGATGAGGTTGATGTATCCTCACATGTTGTTTAACCTGCAGCAGAGTGATGACTTAAACTAAGAATTCTTTCTGAGAACAACAGCAAATTGAAGCAATAATTGATTAAAAGCCTTTTCCTAAACTCAATTCTTTATAGAGGTTTTAAAAATGAAACATGTTAGTTTCATCACCATAATCTTCTGCGCCTCTAAACTCCAACATGCTGAACAACTTGGACAGACATTTCTACTGTGTTTTAAAGTCAATCTCATATTCTGTCTAATTTATTGTAATGTATTTTAACTGATTTGAACTCACCTGATGGGGAGATGTGTCTCCAAGAGATTTTGGGCTCTGGTTTCCCACTTGCTGAGCAGATGAGTGAAACATTGCTGCCTTCGTTTACTGTAATGTCCGATGAAATGTCATAGATTTTGGGAGGAACTGTAAAACAAAACAAACAGTTAGATACACAAAGATGCAAATGAGCTCAATGCCAAAAGCTTGGATCTAGAAAGTCAAGTATGTGAACAACAACAACAACACCCATACAGTTTCAGATCTACCCAACGCAAAAGTAATTTTCATCGTTACAGCAGAAACATTTGTTTTTAGAATGATGTTCTAAGAATGTGTGCCAAATTCCATGGAAATCTGTCATTTTACTAAGGAATTACAGCCATTTACATAAGACCACACCTGATGTACCTGTGATTGCCATTTTAATTGAAATATCAACATGTTTTGGATAATTATTGACATTGGGAGTCCAGAAAATCTTATTCTACTGGTTTCATTCTGACAGGATGAAAATTCTAGGATTAGCTTAGTTCACAACTGCAATTATAAAGTCTAAGTGTAATAAGATTTAATAAATGATAATATGGGTATGCATAGTCCATAAGCCAAGGAACCTGATGGTGTAAAATTTGTCATGAAGTACAACAAAAAACTATAACAACATCATAATGCCGTTTCTACTATCTACCATGGTTCGGTATTTTCCCTAATATAATAATGCTGGCAAATATAATATGATTCCCAGAATTTCCTGCTTGGACCTCTAAAAATATAAGAAGAAAGAAATCAATTGGTATTGTCAAGCTTTTTTGTAATCACACGTCTGATTTGGAATGCTTCATGGAACTTTAGTTAACATTTTGGTGATAAAACTACAGTATTTTTCTGGTAGACATATAGAAGGCAACTAGCTACTTTTGCACGATATTATGTGTCATAGTGCACCTTCACACTCAACTACAAACTAACAAAAAAAGAAAAAACCTAGTTGTAAATCTGTCTTTATCCCACCTTTCATCTTACAGGGCCTCTACTCTTTCTCAAAACCACCACCGTCAGTTGTCAAGGGGTTTCTGAATAAATGCCTGACCTCCTGGTTTTGCTTTCCTATAAAAAAAGGCAATAAATTGTCAAGAGTCTGCAAAATCAGCTATTCACTTTGTTCATTTGTTGAGGTCCGGCTGTGAGTCTGTGCCAGGTTGTTTGAAGTGCATTGCATTTAACTAGACTGGTTCTGATTCTTTGACTCCCTCCTCCCAATATAATATTCTAAACATGCATTTCCTGAAGATCGATGTATAATGACCTAACTTTCTCAAGAGCTATTTATATATGTTCTTCTCAAACAGTAAACGGAGTTGTAATTAACATTTATTTTATTGAAATGTCAATTAATAGTTCTCCTGACAGGCAGACTCCCCATTGCATCCATGCATACCGAACATATATATAATCATGAATGATTGCTATTATGGAATAAGAAATGCTCGTCTGGGGAAAATCAATAAGAAGAAAACAAGACACTGACAGAAACAAAATAAAACCTTTTAAAACTTACTGAAGAGAGCTTTCAAGTTTCAAAGAAATGGCGCTATTTCTTCTTTCCAAGCAAAAGGACACCAAACATTCAGGCATTTGCAAAGAAACAGCAATTATTTACTCCTACACTATTTGATCTCCAGTTTAGGTCTTTCTTATCTTGCTTTTTGTAATCTGCTGGCACTAAATGGTTGAGTTGAAATTCTAATGAACCCTTTCATTGTTTGAAAGCACTCCTCTGACTGTCATGCTCTTCACTGCAGGTTTACTTGAACTTCCTCCCACTGTTGACAAATGTCCACAATCACTGATAGCACAAATGGAAAATGTTGCATTCATCTACTTATCATATCTGCCTTCAACAGGATCAAGACCCTATTAGTCAACACCTGAGGAGTCAGGTAGCGGGCTTTTAAATGAGATGTGGGGCCTCTGCAGATCTTTAAACTGAACATGTGTGAAGAAACATCAGTTTCATCATCTTGACATATCTTCTAGAACTTTCTCGGTAAATGCCCATCTTGAGATTTGAAGTTTTTTATTAAGTCTTTTATGAGTTTTTTTTTTCCCAAACACTTCTTTACTTCTACAATGCAATAATGGCAAAATTGTGTCAAAACAATTGAGCTTTTTGAGCTTATAAGTTGGCAGGAAAAAAAGTCCAGAGGATTTGGTGCATTGAAGGAATATCTCTCATTACAGCCCTAGACAGTTTTGACTTTCATTACTGGTCTTGTGTGTACCACCTGCGAATACAGAGTATATTATCAGATGAAATGAAACCCTCTCTGTGTTTTCAAGTAGCTGAAAAGCCTAGAGGACCGGTATGCCTCGACACTCCACTGAAAACGGCAGCATAAACAGATGCAAAGGTCAACAACCTATCCCGGCATGCTTTTTTAACTATCATAATGTTAAAAGTTCATAATGAAAGCACGTGTTGTTTAATCTCAAGCTCAGGGTCTGACCGCGATTTGACTTTTATGAATCCTTTCCGAGTGTCAGCCTCAATGCTTTTGGCTATAGTTATTTTTAACCTGTTTATTTCCACTCAGCCTGTTCAATCGGTAGGGTAATGATGACAAGAGAAAAACAAGACAACGCTAAAGCCCTACCCCAAGGCCCTATTCAAGACAACCTGATGCTTTGTTTTCAGTTTAATTCATTAACTGCTGCACGATTGTCATGTTTGCCCATTCCACTCTAATTCTCCCTTCTCTTCTCGGCGGGAGGCACTGAGATGGAGCTGCCACAGCTGACGGGGGAGGCATTATCAGTCTCAGCCCCAGAGTGAATAAATAAGCCTCTAATGACGCCACCTTGAATTACTGAAATGCTTACAGCTATTAAAATGCAGAGTTTCCTCTGAATAAAGTGGAGTACATGGCTTGCCTTTCTATAAATTCTGACAGGTTCTCCAGGGCTGACTGCTGCCACCCAATTCCAAGACCCCATTGCTTCACACCTACTGCCAGCCCACATTCCAATTACAGAGCTGAGGGGAAAGTGGGCTCCTGTCATAATGCAGACTAGCACAAGCAAAGAGCTGAGGAGAGACAGGCAAAGAAATCAGATGCACTTTTATCTATTTGTTGTCTTCTGGCTGAAAAGGAATGAAAAAAAAGTTGAAAAAAAAGTTAAAAAAAAGGCTGATGTACAATAAATTGACTTGTATAGGTTACAGTATTGTATATATATTTATAGCATAAATTAGGTGAATTTTACATGGTACATTGTTTCTACATGGTAAATCACCAGTGGAATAAGCAGGACTATAAAAGATGCACTCTATTGCACAGCTGAACCCTTCATTAACTTTTAATATATGTTGCATGCCATGACAAAAAACACAGAGACCATTGTAAATTAATTTTCCCTGTTCTTTCCACAAGAACTGCTGACTTATATTTAAATGACAGAGCAAAACATTACTAAAACTGTAAAAAATTATTGTGATTTTAACAGTAAAAGGCTACAGTAAAAACCTGTTACTTGGTTAACAGTAAGTTTCCACACTACAAACAGTGAATAACTGTGATTACATTTAATGTAATTTTACAGTAAAATACTGGTAAAATTACGGTTTTTGGAAGTGAAAAATAACAAGTCATTATATAATTTACAGTGAAAAAACGTAAATTGACATTCCCGGAATTCCCTGCATGACACTTTTTCATATCAGTTGTGTACATTAAGGTTTTATCTGACATCTAGTGTTGTTAAATTAATGTTTATTGCATTATTTCAGTATCATGTGTGTTACCATGATGGTGTTTAGTGTTTGTGTGAATGACACTGTGCACCTTCTATATATAAGTATTTCCCTCCTCAGCTTGTAGAAAAGCTGTTTGTGATGAGGATTCATCATATGACTTTCTCATCGCCACCAGTGTTTGGTGGTTGTCAGTTAATTTCAATGGTACAAAACTGAAATTAGTACTTCAATAGGTTGGTATATTATATATTATTATTATTATATATACAGTTAATGAATTACAGTGAATTTAAGTCTGTAAAACCTAAAATGCTGATAACATATTTTTTACGGTAAAGTTCTGGAAACCACATAGCTGCCAGTATTTTACTGTAAATGTTACTGATTTTTTTTAACAGTGATACTGTTGAAATCACACTAGAGCTTTTATTTCATTTTGTCATTTTTGGTGAACTTGGCCATGCACATCGAACCATACTAGAGTCTGCCTGAAGGAGGGATGGTTCATTTGGACTATATGTAGTTGGTTTGAATGCAACTGGATCTAATTTGTGGAAGTGAACCAGTGTTGATGACATATAAATGTCTATTATGCAATAATGTATTTCTAATTGCAACCACAGAAATTGCGTTTAGCAACTCACATTTTCCATTTGTCCTACAAATCAGACACATAAGTGCTGTTCAGTGCATTTTTTGTTCATGGTACTAAAACCAAAGGGAGTAAAAAAAGTGAATGTTTCCATTTCTTTTGCCTTCTCTAGAGATACTGTATTATCTAGCTATAATTGTGAACAGGTACTGTAGTACTCATTCTAGTGCTTATATTGATGATGCAAATCTACTGCAGTTTGGAGTCAAATAATGCAATGTAAAACAGTCAGGGGAGGAATCGAAAAACAGATACAGAACAAAAAATAGAACTAGCTCATGTGTGGAAAGCCTTCAGTCTGATAATCCTGTTATAAATTACTTGTCAGACAATACATACCATGATTTCAGTTAAGAAGTGGTTAGGAAGGATTTTAAAATCATTAAACAAAGCTTGAACTGAAAGAGACACTAAGGGTAAATAACAACTTTGAACATAATAATAAACTCTTGTGTGTCCTGAACAATCCTTGTGAGTCACAATCCAGCTCTGTTCCAAAAGCTAGTGAGCTGCCAACATAGGCAGCACTTGAAGAAATCACAGGCACAAACCCAATGCTATGGCTGTTTGAAAAGGAATGATGCATGATTATGCCTTCTAAGATTTTTTTTTCTAAACCAAAAGAAAATCAAATAAAAAAACATGTTGCATGTATTCTTCGTAAAGGAGGCAACTCAATAATTGTTTTAAGATGGTGTATATTATTTAAAATATCATTTCTGCAGTACTGAAAACATTGATAAAACTAATTCGGCCTAATTAAAAAACAGTAATTAGGGCTGTGTATTGGCAAGTATCTGGCAATACGATACGTATCACGATACAGGGGTTGCGATACGATATGTTGCGATACTGTAAGCAAAGCGATATATTGGGATATTTCTTATTTTAGGAATAGGATATATTTTTAGGAAAGCTGTCATAAAGAACACACCTCCATAGGCAAACCTTAGCAATAAATAAATAAAAAAATTATTTAACCAGAACACAGTGGGATGTGCATTTGCAATAATCAGTCCCTGTAACATTCAACGTTATTGAACCACTTTTTGTGCAGTACGAATCAAGGGGGGGGATTAAAGTGCTTGCAGGATCATTTAGTTAAATGTATAATATATATTTTATAAAAATACCATATATATTTTAGACCCTGCTTTAAAGGTTCACAATTTAAGTTTACAATTGTAACATACAATATGTAATAACATTTGGATCTGAACAAAATAATTCAACCTGCTCTTAAAGGCACAATATGTAAGATATTTTTATAACAATATCCAAAAACTACTAGAACAGTGCTATATATTTTGCTGACTTGTGTACTTACATTATCCCAAAGTTTTTTATAGAATGTTTAAATCCAGAGAAATAAGCAATTTTAAATAGTGACACGGACCGTGTCTATGTGTCATTGTGTCGCTGCCAATGACGTCATAACCCCTCGATTTCCGGTTTTGTTTGTTTTGTAGAAAACATGGAAACACCAAAGACGCTTTAATATGTTGTGAGTTTTATTAGACGGGTGACGACCGCACAGAGTAGCATTATAACAGAACTTGTATCTAGTATGATAAAACAGCGCTGCTTTTTTTTCACACGACCGGAAGGAGCGGAAGCGGTTGCCTGTGGCATAATAAAAGCTCAGCTGCTTTCGAGCAGTGTGTCACGCTCGTTCAGCGGCCTCGTTTCGCTTAGACGGCTTTCATCCTCACCCTGCTTCATTCTACTACGTTAATAATTCATCAGCTCATCCATGAACATGATTCTGCCCGAGTCCCGTCAGATTCCATCGGCTGTGGGGATGAATCGAATCAGGAATCAGAATCAGAAGAGCTTTTACCAAGATGTTTACACCAACCCCAAAGGGGAATTTGGACTTGACGACCGGAGCTTCCGTGTAGAAGAAAGTACAAAAACAAGTGCAGACATACATGATAGTTGTAGAAATACATAGAAACTAACACAGTAGGGAGTAAAATAAATAATATCATAGGAAAAAAGAAAAATTGAAAATTACAATACAGAAATAGAGTAATGTAAGGGTTTAGATATATGTACAGATATGTTTATTAGTGTGCTGATAGATATGTTATTTACAAAGTGTGCGGTTTAATATAAATATACTATGTTAGTTGTGATGGGTGATGTATAATTATGAAAGCTTAATTGTTAAGACTGATTATAGTCTGTGGGAAAAAACTGTTCTTGTGCCTGGCTGTTCTGGTGGTCGGTGCTTTGTAGCGCTGACCAGAGGGCAACAGTTCGAAGAGAGAGTGGGCTGGGTGTGAGGGGTCCAAGGTGATTTTTTTAGCCCTTTTCCTCACTCTGGAGATGTAAAGATCTTGGAGGCTGGGCAGAGGGGCACCAATAATCCTCTCAGAAGTCCGAACCGTTCTCTGTAGTCTTTTGATGTCTGATTTTGTAGCTGAACCAACCAGACAGTTATGGATGAACACAGAACAGACTCAATGATAGCAGAGTAGAAATGTTTCAGCAGCTCCTGTGACAGGTTAAACTTCCTCAGCTGACGAAGGAAGTACAACCTCTATTGGGCCTTTTTCACAATGGAGTCTATGTGAGTGTCCCACTTCAGGTCCTGAGAGATTGTGGTGCCCAGGAACCTGAATGACTCCACTGCAGTCACAGTGCTGTCCATGATGGTGAGTGGGGGGAGTGCAGGGGGTTTTCTCCTGAAGTCCACGATCATCTCCACAGTTTTGAGCGTGTTAAGCTCCAGGTTGTTAAGATGCACCAGACAGCCAGCTCTTTTAACCTCCTGTCTGTAAGCAGACTCGTATCCATCCTTGATGAGGCCTGGACTGTAGTGTCGTCGGCGAACTTCAGGAGCTTGACAGAGGGGTCCTTAGAGGTGCAGTCATTCGTGTAGAGAGAAGAGCAGTGGGGAGAGTACACATCCCTGGGGGGCGCCAGTGCTGATGGTGATAGTCCTGGATGTGAGTTTGCCCAGCCTCACTAGCTGCTGCCTGTCTGTCAGGAAGCTGGTGATCCACTGACAGATGGAGGTGGGCACGGAGAGCTGGGTGAGTTTGTCTGAGAGAAGGTCAGGCATGATGGTATTGAAGGCCGAACTGAAGTCCACAAATAGGATCCTTGCGTAATTCCCAGGTCTGTCGAGGAGTTGCAGGATGTAATGCAGTCCCATGTGGACTGCATCATCCACAGACCTGTTTGATCTGTAGGCAAACTGAAGAGGATCCAACAAGGGACCAGTGATGTCCTTCAGATAGGCCAGGACCAGTCTCTCAAGTGACTTCATGACCACAGATGTGAGAGCGACAGGTCTGTAGTCGTTAAGTCCAGTGATTTTGGGCTTTTTGGGGACCGGAATGATGGTGGAGCGTTTAAAGCAGCAGGGAACTTCACACAGCTCCAATGATCTGTTGAAGATCTGTGTGAAGATGGGGGACAGTTGGTCAGCGCAGACTTTTAAACATGCAGGTGAAACACCATCTGGTCCTGAAGATTTTCTAGATTTCTGCTTCCTGAAGACCCGGTTCACATCCTCTACACAGACCTTAAACACAGGTTGAATGGTGGGGGAAGGAGGGAGGGGAGTTGCAGGGGTGGTAGGTGAAGGTGTGAAGTGCAGATCAGAGCGGATGGGGGGTGGTAGACAATCCTTTTAAAATCTGCTGTAAAACACATTCAGATCGTCAGCCAGTTTTTGATTCTCCACAGACTGTGGGGGTGGTGTTTTGTACATGGTGATGTTCCTCAGACCAGTACATACTGACGCTGGATCGTTTGCTGAAAGCTATTTTCTCAGCTTTTCTGAG
Source organism: Sinocyclocheilus anophthalmus (assembly GCA_018155175.1). Taxonomy (NCBI): domain Eukaryota; kingdom Metazoa; phylum Chordata; class Actinopteri; order Cypriniformes; family Cyprinidae; genus Sinocyclocheilus; species Sinocyclocheilus anophthalmus. The sequence continues at coordinate 32,695 of JADLZN010003717.1, forward strand.
TAGTTTTTTTAGCCACTCTGATCTCCTTGGTTAGTCTGTTCCTGGCCTGGTTATACAAGATTTTATCCCCACTTCTGTAAGCATCCTCTTTGGCGTGACGAAGCTGCTTGAGTTTTCCAGTAAACCACGGTTTATCATTATTAAATGATAAGAATGTCCTGGTAGGAATGCACATATCTTAACAGAAACTGATATATGAAAGTTACAGTCTCTGTGAGCTCGTCCAGATTGGTGGCAGCAGATTCAAAAACGCTCCAATCAGTGCGGTCAAAACAAGCTTGTAAATCCTGCACTGCTTCATTAGTCCATCTTTTTACAATCATTAATACAGGTTAAGCTGATTTCAGTTTCTGCCTGTAGGACGGTATAAGATGAACCAAACAGTGATCATACAGCCCCAAAGCTGCTCGTGGGACAGAATGATATGCATCCTTTATTGATGTCTAACAGTGATCCAATATATTACTGTCACTGGTGGGACATGTAACATGCTGTCTGTATTTTGGCACTTCACGGGAGAGATTTGATTTGTTAAAGTCTCCAAGAATGATTAACATAGAGTCTGGGTACCTGTTGCTCATTTCAGGTATTTGTTCGGCCAGCTGTTGCATCGCGGCGCTCACGCACGCGTCCGGAGGCACGTACACATTCACAAGAATGAAAGAGGAAAACTCCCGCGGCAAGTAGAACGGTTTACAGTTTATGATGAGTGCCTCTAAATTAGGACAGCATACCTTTTTCAGCGTTGTTACATCTAAACACCAACTTTCGTTGATGTAGAAACACAATCCACCACCTCTGGTATTCCTCGTTAACTCCGCGATGCGATCCGCTCTGAACAGCTGGTAGCCCGGCAGATGAAGCACGTTGTCCGGAATGGCTTCACTCAGCCAGGTTTCACTGAAGCACAGTGCAGCAGAGTTTGAAAAGTCCTTGTTGGTGCGGGTGAGGAGAAGAAGTTCATCCGTTTTGTTAGGAAGGGAACGGACATTCGCGAGATGAATGCTTGGGAGCGCAGTCCGAAAGCCGCGCGCACGGAGCTTCACCAGGGCGCCGGCGCGTTTCCCACTTCTGCGTCTGCACGCGCGTTTGAACAACAAAGCTGTACCTCCGACTAGAATGTCCAAAAAAACATCCGAATAATCAAAAACCGGAAAAATATTGCCTGGGGTGTGCTGCTTAATGTTAAGGAGTTCGTCTCTGGTAAAACTTATAGAAGAAGAATGACAAAACACAGAACAAACAAACAAAAACAATAGAAGAATTGCGGAGCTCAGCGTCCTTGCTGCCATTTGCGGCGCCATGCTGATAGACATACGCCTTTGCTTCTTTGTTTATTTTGAAGACGACAACTCCCATGATTCCACACTCAGTCACAGCGTCATCAAACTACGCCTTTGCTTCTTTGTTTATTTTGAATACGTATCCTCTAGCAGTGAAAAATTACATATTGTGCCTTTAAATAAAGGGAACAATAGTGCTTGCAGGATTCTCTAAATAAAACAACAAAACAATTTTAAAAACAATAAATAAATGGACATCTCAGAACCTTTTACTTGGATTGTCACAGGTTTTTCCGTTTGTATTTATGTTTCCGCGTGGAATCGCTGAGACCGTGGCGCGAGCACCGCCCCAACTGCACAAAACGCCCCCACCACGAGAGAAAGCTGCAGCCGCACGGCGACCCTACCGCCAGCCGCACCCCGCTCGAGGCTCTTCACACGGGACGTGGCAAGTGGCGGAACAGAGGCTGACGCTCGCGCCACGGTGGACATTAAAAGCCCAGATGACGCCACACTTCTGCTTTGTACACCGAAACGGGAACTGGAACAGTTCTTTCATCCTCCATTACTAGCAGCTAACTATATTAACGCTAACATTAGTGGCGTGCCCTAATGCTAGTACTTCCTGTCACTGTTTAAAGTCGCGTGAACCGGAAGTTGCTGCCGACTTTATTTCGGTGTAGTGACGTATTTCCAGCTGAAAAGGAATATTGAATGGGCGTGGTTTTATTTTTGTGCTCCTCCTCTGTGTCTCTCACTCATAGCAATCTAACGGTTGGAGGGGTGTGTTTAAGGATATTCTGCCCAAGCCGTCAAACTGGCGTCATCAGAAAAGGAATGCCATTCCAGAGCGGAAGTAAATGTTCAGATTTTGATTAAAGATTATGAAGACAAACATTTTTTTTCAGCGGATTAACATGCGCGGATTAATTGTTTACATCAAGACTAGCAATGTGCGCTAGTAAAGTAAATAAAGTCAATTTTGATTTCATGAGGACTTTAAGTTCAGAGCAAGCGGCAACCTTCCGGTCTCTCTCCTGAAACCAACACGGAAATGAGTAAAACTGCAATTCATCGACTGGCCGCTTGAGGCTGGCTCCAAAAGGGAGTCAAGTCAGTCCCATAGACTCCCCATGTTAATATGCCCAACTTTACAGCAGAAAAAAATGTGTTTACAGCCTCGTAGAAAAAGTGATTTTGGTCTATATAGCTAATTTTGCCCTTCATTGACAATTTTTATAACCATCCGTTTTAACTTATGATAGCCGTAAAGTTTCTGCAGAAGTAAGGGCGTGGCCACTTGAGTGACAGGTGGATTGCCGCTGCTGTCACCACCGTCGAGCTAGGTGGGCGTGGCTTCAGCAACCAGCTCCCGCCTCGTTCCAAGTTTCAATTACCCAAGAGTGATGCGTGCCAAGAACGGCCAGCCCGCCCACTTTGAGCTTCAAATCGTATCAGAAAAACATACGGGTGACGTCACGGACACTACGTCCATTGTTTTATACAGTCTATGCTTCAGAGATGAAGACTGCCATCTAGCGGTCGGGATATAAACAAACTCAAAACGAAACAACTGCCATGAATCTTGTATGATTTTTTTTTTTTTAAATATCGATATTCCGTTTTTGAGAATCGATACAGTATCGGCAAACAAAATATTGCGATACTCACGTGTATCTATATTTTCTTACTCCCCAAGTAATTATATTCAATGTTTCAGTGCTAATGCTTTCAAATGCTGCCTTAAAGGAATAGGTACCAACATAAAAATGTGCTTCAAATTTAATCACAATCAGGCCATCCAAGGATGTAGATGAGTTTGTTTCGTCATCGAAACAGATATGGAAAAATTCATCATTACATCAATTGCGCACCAACGGATGCTCTGCAGTGAATGGGTGCGGTCAGAATGAGGCTACGTTCACACTAGTGCTTTTTCATTTTAAAACGCATACATTTTGCTACGGTTACACCTGTCGTTTAAACTACCCCAGCCTTTTTGACCCTAAAAAACAGAGACTTTCGAAAACGCAGCAGACCCCGTTTTAGTTTGGAAACTCCAGGAATGCGTTTCAGTGTAAACGGACCAAAAAGGAAACGATGGCGTGGCTGCCCACATTCACTCTGCATATCCTTGACGACCATCCAAACAATAACATCATGCTCATAGTTGTACATGCATAAATGGTCATGTGACATGCATTTTTGGTTATGTAGTGTGGATGGAGAACGTTTCTGAAACGCAATGAAATGCAAGTGTAGACGAGAATCGTTTTCATTTTAAACGCTGTGGGCCTGAGAGTACAAGCAGCTGATAAAAATATTGCAATATTGTGATAAAGTCCATCCCGTCCTCTCACCTCACACAGGGACGATCCAGGCTAACAGAGAATGTTTGTATGCTGAATAGACGGGGGATCTTGATGTCTGAATGAAGCAGTAGCAAAGATTGTTAAAAAAGCTGAATGATGGATTTGTTTGATCAAAGACAATGGGCAAAAAAGGGTTTTCACGTCACAAGACAACATTGATGGCTCACGAATTTGGAGAGTTTAGCGAAGAAAGTATCAGGCTGTTTGAACTCTCATTTTGACGCACCCATTCATTGCAGAGGATCAACTGGTGAGCAAGGATATAATGCTACGTTTCTCCAAATCTGTTCCAATGAAGAAACACATTCATCTCAGATGGCCTGAGGGTGAGCACATTTTCCTAAATTTTTTGGGTGAAGTATTTCTTTAATAGACAGCTAAACAGGTTTTTAAACAGAATGCATGCTGGGAATACTCCTTATTATCCATCCATGCACACCATTACAAGGGAATACTGAATACTTTGATCCAGTGACTATACTATGATACAAATATGCACATGCATTTTAAATATACTCATGTGGCTGGAAGTGGAAATATGCTACCCTGCAAAACTGCCAGATCCACATTCATTCATAGGGTTCCCAAGGTCCCCATCCAAACTGAAGGCTGCTAAACCAACAACACTAGATCCTAATAGGGTCATAGACAGAAACAAAACACAAACCCTGACAGGCTGCTCTACCCACTGGGATTTCTTCAGTTGGTAATGCTACGGAACGTGAGACAGTGAGAATGTGCACGACCCAGTACATGAGCTCTCTTGGTACAACGTATCCATTTGAAGAGTTAATTGAAAATATAGCACTTTGAATTAGTGGATGATTAAAAGAAATAACATTTATAATATTCTGGTGCTGTTTGTGAATATCGGGTTCGTCATTTATCCATCTATTATCTAAGATATTAATACAGTATAAAAGGAACACAAGAAACATTCTGCCATAGACACGTAGCTTTGTTCTTCTTCAAGTGCTTACAGCATGAACAGAGATATCACTGAGGGGAATATTAGGCATTCATGAAAAGATCAACTTTCACATTAAAGACTTTGCAGAGTTGCTGTGAGGTGCCGACTCACTGGTACAGAATCTAAAATGAGGCTTAATATTTCATGACATTTTTGATGAAGTTCAAAACATCTTAACCTAGCTTAATGATGTTTTGCTAAAAAACATCAGCAGGCCTGATTGGGGAACGTCAAACTAGTGATACCGGTGTTGTTTTTTCTTGATACATATGTATGTGTATGTGTACAGTATATTAATGTTTACTGTCACTTTTGATCAACTCAGTATTAAGTATAAATACAAAGAAATATAAATTACATTTTTAAATATATTAAAATGTCTGTATATATGTGTGTGTAAAGAAACTAATGTCTAACAATACTAAATTATAAAAGAAGGAAAACAGTACAGAAGTAAATCAGAAAAATATAATAAAAAAATAATTTAGTTTACAAGGCTAGTAGCAAAATTAACAATAATTCCAAATAAAAATCTTCATTCCAACAGTTATTTAAGTGAAAGTGACATGTGGCCAAGTATGGTGTCCCACACTCGGAATTTGTGCTCAACATTTAACCCATCCAAGCGCACACACACACAGCAGTGAGTAGTGAACACACACACACGCCATGAACACACACCCAGAGCAGTGGGCAGTCATTTTTGCTGTGGCACCCAGGAGCATTTGGGGGTTTGGTGCCTGCTCAAGGGTCTCACCTCCGTCGTGGTATTGAGGGTGAAAGAGAGTGTGTAATTCACTCTCACTACATACAATCCCTGCCGGTACCGAGGCTCAAAACCGCGACCTTCGGGTTACAAGTCTGACTCTCTAACCATTTGGCCACAACTATTAAGCAAAATAAAGCCAGGCTAAAGTAACTTATGTAGCTGAGCATGACACACCAGTTCAACTATGTGAAACGAAGGCGCAGATTAACGCACAGGTTTGCCTAGGGGCCCCACGTGTGCAGGGGCCTCGGATTGGCCGGACCATTTTTTTAATTTTTTTATTTACTTCAGTGCGAACAAAAAATACCCTCATTGGCCCATTAAACATTAAAGGAGGATACGTTGCAGAGCATCTCACAAAATGAATGTCTTGTATTGTAGAATGCACGCTCAGCACCGCCGAGAGTTTGCAGGATCGTTAAATCGAAACCGAATGTAAAACGCGCACGCGCATTCAAAAGCAATTTTAATACCCTGCGTTATGAGAGCGACTCCCTGATGCGCGCAAATTAGGCTACATAACATATCTAGGCTGTTATTAATATGTAGGCTATAATAGGTTGTGTAGTTGTCTATAGCTCTGCATCAAGCTTGAAAAAAATTGGTCTCTATTTGCACTTTGAATATAGAGAGAGCACTTATTGTTCGCACTTAATATGACTAAGAAAGAACTGTCATTTATTTTTTGTTATTTATACTGTTTTTATTTCTATGTTCAATTTATGAAAAGGAGTTCAGTTAGGAGGTCAAACGTTCTAGAAGCTTATAATTCATGTACAGTTCTAATGTCTGAAGAGACTTGCATGAAATCCTACAGGAGAGAAGCTAGTCAGTTGAACAAAAACTTTTACAGTGCTTGAGTGTTGTTGTTTTTACTGCATATGATAATTCATACTCAAAGTAGAACTGAAATGACATTTATTACAAGATGATTAGTTAAATTAATTATTCCAGTCATGTACTTGGTCATCGAGAATGTTTTTTAAAAATGTGTAAACATCTTGTCTCTCGTCTCGTGTCTCGAGTTAAGTGTCGACATAATAATCAAACAACAAAAGACGAGGAGAAAAATCACTCCCTGCTCTTGACAGAATGGCATTTGTAGTTTTTATAAGATGTATGCATTTAAATTTAAAATTAACAACATTTTCTTATACCCGCAGAGCCCCCTAGACTAGAGGAACCAATGTGCACCCATCACAGTCTCACAAAATCATGTGGGGACACTGGGAATGTAGAGAAAACACTGTAGTCTCAATGTGTGTGTATGCCAGTTCACTTTACTATTTGCGTGTGGACCATGTATGGCACTAAATAAATTTCTCCAGGAAAGCATAATGATTAAGGGGCGGCCTCACACAATGAGCAGCCTAGGGGCCCCTGACCACCTTAATCCGCCCCTGCTTGCTGCCATTGCTAGACAAAAAACGATGACAGCTGTAATAAAACGAGAGGACTGGACAGAAACGATCATCAAAAATGCTCGCGTTTGCAGCGCACACTTAATATCAGCTAAGGTTAAATAAACTATTGTCTTTTATGGATTATGGTTTGGTTACAAGTCTAAAGATTTCTCATGCATGCCCACCTAATCAGAAATTGGGGAAGTTGTGTCATCTCGCTTTCTACAATTGCACTTACGGCAATTGTAGAAAGAGAGGGAACGGTGAAGGCCCATGTTTATGCTATGCATATGAGATTGTTTGGTTTAGGACTGATTGAATGATTAGGGGCTACTGTTACTTGTCTGTATGCTTACATTATCTTTGTCTGTATATTGATATTATGATATTACTGATACATTGTTTGTCATTTTGTTTGACAGTTGGATTGTGTGCATGAGTGAGCTGGTATTGATTTGTTGGTTCTGTGTATAGTATAACTTTTAAGCGGATGTTTTTTTTTAGGAATAGTGTTAATCTTATATGTATTTTGGAGTATGTAAGTATTATGTATTGATTAATTCTTTATGTTTTTAGTGTGACAATTTTACCATCAGTCCAGGGACTGCAGATGCAAAATAGCCTTCTGGCTAATTCTGGCACATTGTACATTTATGTATTATTGATGTGCATTGTCCCTGTCAAATAAACCTGAAATATGTCAGGTGTGTGTTCAAGTGCATATGCTTACAATTGCCACTGTTAGTACATAGTTATAAGCACCTAAAGATTTATATGCCCTCAGTTTCTATTTACTATGCACGCTCGATTTCTCTATCTGGTAGGTGTGTCAGGCCACTCCTGTCAGATCGTCAATCCATTGAGTGAGTGTGTACGAGTCTGCCAATCTGGTTCCTTCCCTTAAAGGTAACATTTTCAAATAACAATTGCGGTCCCGGACAGTGAGCGACATTACATATTCAGATAAAATCTAATTTTCTCCAGTCATTGTTAAAAAACAAGCAATCAAAACTTGCTAGCTAGCGTTAGTGAAGCAGTCATGGGAATCTTTCTGCCTCCACCTAAGCTCCACCCATAAAAAAAACGTCACAATGTTTACAAACTGAAAAAAAAAATTTCAGTGTGTTCATCAAATAGCTTTTGTATGACTTCAAAAGACTTGGAAGTTCAACGTTAAAGAAGCCCTTGAAATGTAGAGCTATCTCTCTCTATATGCCATGATAATCACTGTTTCATAACTGAACTTCATCCACAGAAGTCATTCACTTCAAAAGATGCCACAACAGAAAAGTCTTTTTTTTTCAATTTCATTGTTGCCACAATATTGTAATATGCGCAGTGTCAAGCTGCCTTATTTCTTTGGTTTATCTTCCACAATAAACAAAACAGTGGTTGCTGATGACAAACAGACCATCACTCCTAATATTTAGCTAAGTTAAATATATAGGGCCTATGTGCAGAATAGCAATACATTTGATCTGTCATTCACTAACTGAGCACATATATAAAAGAATAATGTGGTGGTCTCAAACTGCTCTATTTGATGGTGACTCACCGATGACTATGACAAATGGTATGTCTGGTAAACAAGGCTAAGATTTAAGTGGTGGAAAAGATAGGTGATTATTCTCTGAAAAATGTGTGTGGGCCATCCTCATTCGATCCCTACAAAACAAACAAGCACACTCATTCTCGGATGATGCCCAGTATTGACCCGTCGGCTAAAAAGAATGACCTAGCAAAACTGTTTCGTCCACACAAATGTTCAGGATACATCAAGAGAGCTCGAAGAGTCCGCAAGTACAGTCTGTTCAAATTTCATAAAGGACAAATAAGACGTTTTAATCGTATTACATATGATTTGGTGTTCCAGGATTTGTGCCACTGTAAGAGTCAATCTAGCAATTTCATTTCTGATACAATTCTGCAGGAGATTAAGTTTACCACTCACCGATTCCTATTACAAGACTGCTGTTCATCATGTGTTTCCTGTCGCTTTTGTTCTCTCTCTTTTTAATTGTTGTCATTACCCCAACCGTGCGTGTATATTTTCTTACCAGTGCTTATTAATTATCCCAGATCATGTAGAGATACATGCAAGTGATGGATTCTATTAAGGACAAAAGATCCATCATGATCATGATACAGCCTTTGGCTAAGAGAGTGAAAAAGGAGGACATTCATTTTGTTGATTATAATTACACAGAAGAGACTCGGTGATGGGCTACAGGTTACGGCCTCTAAAACTACACATCTTCAGATATGATTGGCCTGTATTAGTTTGCTTTATCTCAGGGAGGGTTAGGGTGCTTGCAGTGATCTTCTCTAGTTAATTATAGACAGTGGATTTATGCAGATAGAAAATAGCAAATTTGCCACTGCTGAGAGTCAGCACCTCCTACTGAGGTGTCAACTGTATACTCCAACCTGTAAAAGAAATATACACAATATAAGCCTACCAGAGAATTTAGATAAATATCCATCATTAAAATATCTGGGAATGACTAGGATGTGAGATGAAGCCAGCGACCAAACAAATATCTACATAACAGCTCAAAAGAGTAATGAAATATTCATTAAAATCATCACGTTTTTATGTATGTGTTGCAGCAAACACATATTGTGCCTAAATATGAATTTCTCTATGAAACTAAAATTGCATCAATTTAAATGAGCTAAAATTTTTAAAAGAGTTGGAACAGATAGTAAAGGAAAAGCAGCCAACAAGGGAACCACAATACATAGGAACTCCTTCAATAGAATTTAAAAAGCATCCCAGGTGGCACCTCATGAAACTGCTTGAGAGAATGCCCAGATTGTGCAGAGCTGATATCAAGATAATAGGTGGCTAAATTGAAAAAGCTAGTAAAATAGTTCTGAATTAATAAAGAAGTCAAAAGTCAATACATAATTAGTAATATGTATATATATACAGTGGGTACGGAAAGTATTCAGACCCCCTTAAATTTTTCACTCTTTGTTATACTGCAGCCATTTGCTAAAATCATTTAAGTTAATTTTTTTTCCTCATTAATGTACACACAGCACCCCATATTGACAGAAAAACACAGAATTGTTGACATTTTTGCAGATTTATTAAAAAATAAAAACTGAAATATCACATGGTCCTAAGTATTCAGACCCTTTGCTGTGACACTCATATATTTAACTCAGGTGCTGTCCATTTCTTCTGATCCTTGAGATGGTTCTACACCTTCAGTTGAGTCCAGCTGTGTTTGATTATACATATTGGACTTGATTAGGAAAGCCACACACGTCTATATAGGACCTTACAGCTCACAGTGCATGTCAGATTAAATGAGAATCATGAGGTCAAAGGAAATGCCTGAAGAGCTCAGAGACAGAATTGTGGCAAGGCACAGATCTGGCCAAGGTTACAAAAAAAAATTCTGCTGCACTTAAGGTTCCTAAGAGCACAGTGGCCTCCAAATCCTTAAATGGAAGAGTTTGGGACGACAAAGAACGTTCCTAGAGTGGCCGTCCGGCAAAGGAGCTACGGGGGAGAAGAGCCTGGTGAGAGCGGTAAAGAAGAAACCCAAAGACACGGCGGATGAAGCTCAAGGTGCGAGTCGGGAGGATGGAGAAAGTTGTAGAAAGTTCAACATCACTGCAAGCCATCCACCAGGCTGGGCTTTATGGGCAGAGTGGCCGCGAGGCCTCTCCTCAGTGCAAAGGAACATGAAAGCCCACATTGAGTTTGCTATAAAAAACACCAGAAAGGATCTAAGGATGGTGGAAATAAGCTTATCTGGTCTGGATGAGACCAAGAGAGAACTTTTTGGCCTTAATTCTAAGCGGTATGTGTTGAGAAAATCAGGCACTGCTCATCACCTGTCTAATGCAGTCCCAACAGTGAAGCATGGTGGGTGGCAGCATCATGCTGTGGGGGTGTTTTTCAGCTGCAGGGACAGGTCGACTGGTTGCAATCGAGGGAAAGATTAATGCGGCCCAGTACAGGGATATCCTGGATGAAAACCTTCTCCAGAGTGCTCAGGACCTCAGACTGGGCCGAAGGTTTACCTTCCAACAATGACCCTAAGCACACAGCTAAAATAACGAAGGAGTGGCTTCACAACAACTCTGAGACTGTTCTTGAATGGCCCAGTCAGAGCCCTGACTTAAACCCAATGAGCATCTCTGGAGAGACCTAAAAAGGGCTGTCCACCAACGTTTACATCCAACCTGACAGAACTGGAGAGGAACTGCAAGGAGGAATGGCAGAGGATCCCCAAATACAGGTGTGAAAAACTTGTTGCATCTTCCCAAAAAGACTCATGGCTGTATTAGATCAAAAGGGTGCTTCTACTAAATACTGAGCAAAGGGTCTGAATACTTAGGACCGTGTGATATTTCAGTTTTTCTTTTTTAATAAATCTGCAAAAATGTCAACAATTCTGTGTTTTTCTGTCAATATGGGGTGCTGTGTGTACATAATGAGGAAAAAAAATTAACTTAAATGATTTTAGCAAATTGCGCAATATAACAAAGAGTGAAAAATTAAGGGGGTCTGAATACTTTACGTACCCACTGTATATAAATATATATATATAAAAAAAACGACATTCCACTTATCGGCGACAACGAATACAGTGGGGAAAAAAGTATTTAGTCAGCCACCAAATTGTGCAAGTTCTCCCACTTAAAAAGATGAGAGAGGCCTGTAATTCTCATCATAGGTATACCTCAACTACGAGAGACAAAATGAGAAAAAAAAATCAGGAAAATCACATTGTAGGATTTTTAAAGAATTTTTTTTGCAAATTATGGTGGAAAATAAGTAGTTGGTAAATAACAAAATTTCATCTCAATACTTTGTTATATAACCTTTGTTGGCAATGACAGAGGTCAAAGCTTTCTGTAAGTCTTCACAAGGTTTTCAAACACTGTTGCTGGTATTTTGGCCCATTACTCCATGCAGATCTCCTCTAGAGCAGTAATGTTTTGGGGCTGTCGCGGGAAACACGGATTTTCAACTCCCTCCAAAAATTTTCTATGGGGTTGAGATCTGGAGAATGGCTAGGCCACTCCAGGACCTTGAAAAGCTTCTTACGAAGCCACTCCTTCGTTTGCCCGGGCGGTGTGTTTGGGATCATTGTGATGCTGAAAGACTCAGCCACGTTTCATCTTCATTGCCCTTGCTGATGGAAGGAGGTTTTTAACTCAAAATCTCACGATACATGGCCCCGTTCATTCTTTTGTTTACACGGATCAGTCATCCTGGTCCCTTTGCAGAAAAACAGCCCCAAAGCATGCTGTTTCCACCCCCATGCTTCACAGTAGGTATGGTGTTCTTTGGAGGCAACTCAGCATTCTTTCTCCTCCAAACACGACAAGTTGAGTTTACCAAAAAGTTCTATTTTGGTTTAATCTGACCATATAACATTCTCCCAATACTCTTCTGGATCATCCAAATGCTCTCAAGCAAACTTCAGACGGGCCTGGACATGTATTGGCTTAAGCAGGGGGACACGTCTGGCACTGCAGGAGTTGAGTCCCTGGCGGCGCAGTGTGTTACTGATGATAGCCTTTGTTACTTTGGTCACAGCTCTCTGCAGGTCATTCACTAGGTTCCCCCCGTGTGGTTCTGGGATTTTGCTCACAGTTCTTGTGATCATTTTGACCCCACGGTGAGATATTGCGTGGAGCACCAGATCGAGGGAGATTATCAGTGGTTTGTATGTCTTCCATTTTCTAATAATTTGCTCCCACAGTTGATTTCTTCACAACAAGCTGCTTACCTATTGCAGATTCAGTCTTGCCAGCATGGTGCAGGTCTACAATTTTGTTTCTGGTGTCCTTGGACAGCTCTTTGGTCTGGGCCATGGTGGAGTTTGGAGTGTGACTGTTTGAGGTGTGGACAGGTGTCTTTTATACTGACAACAAGTTCAAACAGATGCCATTAATACAGGTAACAGTGGAGGACAGAGGAGCCTCTTAAAGAAGAAGTTACAGGTTGTGAGAGCCAGAAACACAAAAAACCGAAAAAACAGAAATCTTGCTTGTTTGTAGGTGACCAAATAATTATTTTACCGAGGAATTTACCAATTAATCTTTAAAAATCCTACAATGTGATTTCTGGATTTTTTTTTCTCATTTTGGCTCTCATAGTTGAGGTATACCTATGATGAAAATTAAAGGCCTCTCTCATCTTTTTAAGTGGGAGAACTTGCACAATTGGTGGCTGACTAAATACTTTTTTGCCCCACTGTATATCAAAATAACATAAAAAATGTTGATATAATAATAAAAAAAAAATTAGAAATTAAAACATTATGTAAAACTATTTGGAGTTCTGATAATCAGCTAGGAAACTACAGTACATGCACACATATATGTGAACACATACGTACATTAAATTTATGTTCCTAGCTGAATCGAAGAACTCCAACTAATTTTTATATATTTTTTTAACTCTCCAGAAAAACAAGATGCACAAATACACGTCATTTATTTTAATTGCCTGTTTATACCGAAAGCTGATTATTTTCTTCATACACATAAAGCTTATGTACACAAGCTCTGAGAGCAGACCTCACGGTTATGCATATTCACTGAGAAGAGGAGATTATCAGGCAGACATGTTTATGCCAATATTTCTTGCTGGCAGTCGGAGGTTTGTTCAAAGAACAACATTGGTGGAATTCTTTTCATAATAACCATTCAGTCAAGGAGTTTAAAAAATATTGATTAGAATAGACGACCAATAAAAATATGCAAAGCTAACAGAAGAATTAATGTTTTCCTCACTAAAAAATTATAATATACCATATTAACCAATGCCCATTTAACACAATAAAAAATGAGTTTTGCAGAGTGGCCATGTGCATGGACTACTATGATGTAAAATGTTATTCCACATGGACATTATCAGTAATTATGCTGCTGAGAAAGATGGAGAAAAAATGTAATTATTTCCTCCATAAATTTGAACCACAAATGGAGTCACTCCTCTAAAGACACTCGAATTTTTGCAATTTACAGTTACTTTTGACTTATTTGCCCACTGTTAAGAAAATTCATCAATACATATGAAAATAACAATCCAACCCCATAAAAATTTATATCTAGATCCACTTGAACATGGCAGTATTTAATTGTGTTACATAATACTCAATCCTGCACTCCAACTGCTATCTATAGCCTATAGGCTAATTCACAGACTTTACTCCAATTCCTTAAAAGGGGGACACACACATATAGAGCTAGAATCCCTATTTACATAATGAAACATTAAAAAGGTTTTTTCCAACGTTTGATGATTTCATAGTCATTATTAACAGATTCAATACATATTTTCAGTATGACTGCAAACATATACACGTATAAAAAGTGCTCGAAGCTTTAAGCAGTAGTGTAAAATTGCATGCAGTGGCCTAGAGATTCGAAACATTTTTGACATTTTGACAGAGCGGCTGGGCCCTTTGAAGTCAAAATATAGTGTCATGAATATGGATTTAAACACAAATTTATATTATCAGTATTAATAAATATGATCAGTAAAGAGGACAAATGATGTTGATGCAATGAATACTTCAGAGCTTCAGAGACCCTCCTCACAACTAAAAACCAAACTAGGTGCTAATATAATACTAAATTCGTTTTTTTTATCAATAAAAAACATGGCAAACCATGATGAAATAAGCAGTTGTTGATGAAACACTCACCTTTTACAATTAACTGAATGAGCTTTGGGCGTAGATTACGTTCACTTTGTATCGAACAGGTGTACAAGCCCTCGTCTGTTACATCCACTTTCTGTATCTGTAAGCTGTATTCATGTTTATCCCCCACATTTGATACAATGGACACGCGAGGATCCCCTGACCACTTGTCATTCCCTGCGTAAATGATACTGGAACGATTCAACCATGCTCCTTTTGAGATTCCATCCAACAGGTAGCATCTGAAACCAGAAAGAAAGCAGAAAATCAAGTTTTTAATGTTTACATATCTGTCAGGTGTTTTTAGTATGCTTTGAGACAAACCATGTGCAAATTCATCAGTCAACACTACTGCGGAGTATTTTTACCCTAGAACTGCAGTGTACCAAAGACAATCTCAAAAATGCGGTTTGAAACAGCCCCTGTTTCCTGCCATTACAAATATGCAACCAATCCCATCAATTTGCAGGGTGGGGCCTTTCATATCATTAGGTGTTTGAGATGGCAAATGGACACATGGTTTGTGTTACATTAGCAACACATTTTTAGCTGACGTTGTAGAGAACAATAAACATAAAATGCATTACCATTCTGATACATCGACTTGTAGATGACACTGTATAACTCACCCTTCCATTTTTTCAACATATAGACCAAGATGGAGTTATTCGCTGATCACTCTTATAATTTTATTCATATTTATTTTTTTTTTGGCAGTTTGCAAAAAAATTTGTTCAAAAACCCCATCTTTCCAGTATCACTCAAACTGACGATGAAACAAAAAAAGAAAGAAAGAAAGAAACAAACCAATAAATGGTTCAGATCTAATTTTTTGTTAGATATTGGGGAAAGTCATGGTTACACTTTACTTGAAGGGGTGTGCATAAGACTGACATGACACCTTCATACTCAGGGACATGACACCTAAATAATCATGACATGACACATGTCATGAATATGAAGGTTTTTTTATGCATGTTTATTACAACTGTCATTAAGTGTCATTCGCTAAGTTATGTAATTTTTAATGCAAAGATAACATTTTTTGAGATGTCTTTGTTATGGGCTATAGTTAGGGGTAAGGGTAGGTGTAGGGTTAGGTCAAATAATGTCATATTTCCATTAAAAATGACATAACTGAGCGAATGACACTTAATGACCGTTTTCTAAAACATGCATAAACCTCCTGCATATGCATGAATGTGTCATGTTATGATTATGAATGTGTCATGCTAGTCTTATGCACACCCCTTCAAGTAAAGTGTTACCAAAGTCATACTAAAATGTTTTATAAACACCACTTGCAAATCATACAAACTACAGCAGTCCCTGGTGTGCACAAATGATACCGTCAAAAGCAACAACAAAAACAACAAAATAACTATTTAATATTTAAAGCAGTGGTTCCCAGCTGCTGGGTCGTGACCCAAAAATGGGCCATAGGTCTGTTCTAAAACAGCACAGAAAAAAACAATGTTAAATGCAAATAATAAAAAGCAACTAACTGTATAATCATGCATTTAGGACAGCTAATTAAATAGGCTTATCAACATT
Source organism: Sinocyclocheilus anophthalmus (assembly GCA_018155175.1). NCBI lineage: Eukaryota > Metazoa > Chordata > Actinopteri > Cypriniformes > Cyprinidae > Sinocyclocheilus > Sinocyclocheilus anophthalmus. The sequence continues at coordinate 48,728 of JADLZN010003717.1, forward strand.
TAAAAAAAAATGTTTAAGGAGAAAGCAGAAAACCCTTTCCATATCTTTTGTTGTTGGCATCAAAAGCCATGCGGCCCAATTAAACTCCACAGTATTTTGGTGTAAATCCCTCCGTCACTTTGCAAAAGCCAAATTATGCAGATACTAACATGGACAGGTTTCATGACAAACCCTCTTCCTCAAAAACCATGTTTTTGATTTTGTTTCAAAGTCATCCCGTTTTGTTTTTCTTTTCTGGATTTCTGTCTTCTGTATTCATTTAAACATGACGTCTTCAAACTGACAGTTCTGACCTCAAAACACAAGACTTCAGCAAACCAAGCAAACTAACAAAAAAGATGGCTTGGAACTTTAATCTGGTACCACGTGTCATCACTTGGGTGAGATGTCTATGGTGAGAGTTACTCACACATGATACTCTTGAGTAGGGCTGCACGATTAATCGAATGAGATTGTCATGCGCATTTAGTTAGTAAAGCCGGTTCTGTAATCAGCAGTAAATCATCATCACGTGATTTCAGACAGAGCAGCATTTACTACACAGCCGTAGTTCACTGACAAGTTACGCAAAAAAATAGCAGACGATTGATATAAATCCTTCTGTGAGTTGATTCTTACACAGAATAAGGCACGCAACATATTTCATAGTATTTAAGCAGTGATAAAGGCATTGCATTATAAATATACTTTATTTGAATGAAAATTAAAATAATAATAACTCAAATAAACCATATATTGTCATAATCGTGGTTTATTAGTCACGTTGATCAATACACAGTTACATCGTCTGTTTGCCATCTACCGCTATAGCATTTCCCTGGGTTTTCCCTCTGCGAGGCGGAGTGGATTTCAGCCGAGATCCGCCCGCGGCGTTGGAGGGAGATTTTACTGCTGATCACAGAACCTGCTTCACGGAAAGATCGCATGACAATCGCGCTTCTGTCTCATCGCCTTCGATTCCATTTCAATTTATCGTGCAGCCCTACTCTTGAGGTTAAAGGTGAAATGGGAGTCAACATACTCGTCGGTACATTGCAACTTACATTCTCAATGTTGACTGGATCTTTTGGAAATGTGCTGGACATGTTCTCATGCTAACCCCCCCCCAGAAAAATAGGTTTATGAACATATTTAACTGTTAAAAAGTATACACAGAATGATGAGACAAGATTTGAAACGATACAGTTCAGTTATGATTATAAAGAGAAAAGCCCACTTGAGAATGTAATTTAGAGAAGATCTTATTAAAAATGTATTGATGCTTCTAGAATACAACCTCTTAAATTAAAAACATTTCATAATCTCAAATTGCATGTTGCATACAACTTTGTAAATCCAATAAAACCAACTATTAAAACATTAATTATTAATACCATTAGTACCATCTTTAATCTTAAATGTATGACAAACTATCTGAAATATTAGTGCTATGTCATAATTTGTCCAGTTTATGCATGCCACATCCCCGAATTTCAATGACAGATAACAGAGTATAACTTATGTAGGCCTACATTCATAAGCATAACTAATTAACGGCAATAGAGATTATATATTCTTCACATTAACATTTATGTCACAAGAGACATTACACTTAAATAAATAATTATCTAAATAAATACTTGTGCTAAATAAGCACACATATATTCAACCAAACTACAACTGCAGAACATGGAAGTACATTCTTAGGATTTTGCAAATGTTAATGCTCAACTCTGTCCGCCAAAATTATTATTTTTAAATGTTTAATGTTTTTGTTTAATGCTTTTTAAATGTAATTTCCATATTCCTTGTGCAAATTAGGAGTTGAGGCAAAAGTCATAGTTAATAATAGTGAGAATTGGTCCCAAAACTAAAGTGTGACCCTTTTTCTATGGAACATAAAAGAAGCAGTGCAACTTTCTTCTTTGTGTTTTTGTTCCTACAATATAAGGCAAGGTAAACCAAAACTGGTTACAGTCTCATTGGTTTGAAATGAAAAAAACCCCCTTTTTTTTTGAGGGGTCCTAATAAAAATCAGAAGTTTGTGCCGGTGGAGTAAATGATCATGAGCGACACCTGCACCTCTCACCGTCTCGAGTCCCACGGAGGAGCTACGGACGGATAAAAGGAGGAGTAATGACAGTAAAGGACGAGAGAGGACTAGCCTATTTACTGTGTTTTGTTTTTGTGCGCGGCAGTCGTCCGTGAGGGGCTGTCGCGCTATTTTCAGTTTTGTGTTTATTGTGTTTTAAATTAATGTTGAATGTTCGCTGGGTTCTCACCGGCTTCGCCCCGAACTATGAACCTTGTTACAAAATAGAACAAATATTTCACAAAGTGCTACAAGCACTACACAGTTAAATGATATTAACATTCCATACCTGTCAACCCTCCCGTTTTTCCCAGGATTCTCCCATATTTTACCATTCTATCCCGCTATCATCCCGTTTAAATATTTTCCTGTATTTTTTAAATCTTTCTATAAAAAAATCCCACTGGGCGTATTTTATATGTTTGCTATACATTCGCCTCCTGTAAAACTCCCGTAATTTGTATGGCCAAACCTCATTATATGAATAATCATGTCAACAAATTCCAAGGTTGCCCAGTTGCCAGATCTTGTATGAAACGCATCCTTCTCACACAATCGACACATACAAATTTCAACCCATTTGTCCCCTCAACTTGGCAACCTACAACAGCGATGAGTACCGCGGAAAGGAAAGGACCCGACCGGATTTTTTGTGCTGCGGGATTAAATTCCCGAATAAAACGCGGTAACGGTCGGTAACTCAGGTGTAATTTGAACGGGAGCGGGCGGTCTAACAATATCCCATTCCCGACGTCCATTTAGAACAGCATATCTGCGCTTTATTCTTATTGACCACCGGTACAGCTTGCACTCAGGACTGTTATGCACGTGCCGCACGCATGCTTTAACGTCACACGTTTTATTTGCGTGGTCTGTGCGCAGCATGTGCATAACGATGCTCAGAGCAGGCTGTACCTGTGGTAAATATACGGCCCTCAGACAGAACAGGCAGGTTGTCGATGAGTGACAGAGCAGAATAAAGATGGAGCAAAGTGTGGATGCGCTGTCCTTGAAGGACGTTCAACTCGGTTTTGTTTATATTTTGCTTAGCCTATAATTTTAAATGAAAGATGTCGTATTTTTTTATTTATCTGTGACACTTTTCCTACTGTGTTAACAGAAAAATGTCAAACGAATTGAGTATTTTGACAAGACGAATAAAAATAGCTAATAGGCTATTTTTGTACAACCTACATTTAAAAAAAAATTCTCTCTGCGACACTTTTTCCCTATTGTGTTGTCAATGTTAAACGGATTGTATCCTGACAAGACGAATAACAATAAGAAATACCATTTTTGTAAATTTTTTATTTTCTCTGACACTTTTTTTCCTACTGTGTTGCATAAAATATTAAACAAATTTTGTGTCTTAAGATAATTCATATAAATTCAAGTCAAAGTCAATAAATTCAAGACTCTTGACAAGACGAATAAAATAGCATACAATTTTGTGCAGACTACACTTTAATTTGTCAGCCTATCTCTCTTTCTTTCAGTAGCGGAAATTTAAATGTGAGATTCTGGAAACGAGATCTAAATTTAGCGGGAATGGTCGGGTCGGGAAGAAAATTATTCTAAGCGGACAGCGGGTGAACAAAGAGTGAATAAATAGCAGGAGCGGGTGGGTGCAGGATAGAACCTTGCGAGAGCGGGACTAAAAAAACAGTCCCACGCAGACCTCTAATTCCTGGCGTAAAGTTAAAGAATGAAGAGAGAATACATTTCAATAAGCCCTTCTGCTTTTTGTTTAGACCAAAGCCAAAAACAAACCTTATTTTTACACAGAAAACACTGTTGAGATCACGCAGGTTAGTAATTGTTTATAATAGTATATTTTTAAATTAATATAATAAATTAATATTATCTAATAATATAATACAATAACTGATAACCCCCCCCCCTCCGTTCCATATTGTGGACCAAATGTGACATATGTAACATTCATAAAGGCAAAAACTCAAAAGACCACTAATAAATTATTTAATACAAACTAAACTCTTTTGATTTTCCTGTAAAAGCTCCTCAGGCGGACTGCTCTACATCACTGACACTGAAGGTTTCATCACCATTTCTATCCCCTGAAACAGCAGGATGGCTGGTGTCAAAGCACCACAGAGATCTACTTGGACATACCTCACAATAACTCCCCACAAAGGCTTAAGTGCTTCCTACTGAGGTGTAGGCTACTGTGAAAGAAAGACCTCCATGTGTGCTATCTTTCCTTTGTACAGCCTGTAAGGAACAGGTGGAAAGGTGCATGCGCCTACTAGCATGTGCTATTCTTTGAAACCTTGGACTGTAGGACTTGTGGGGGGGGGGAATCAATCTTTCACGTTCATAATCGGACGATTTAGATGCGCGCGTTATGAAATCGAAGAAATCATTCTGCGATTATGAAAGCTGTTTGCGTAGATTGTCAGTGAACTACGGTTCTGTGCAGTAAATGCAGTTCCATCTGAAAGCATGTGAAAATACCACATTTAATAACATGTTTTAATCACTTCATAACGTCAGTCGAGTGTTTGAAATAAATCCTTCTGTGAGATGATGTGGCTTCTTACACAGAATAAGGCACGCAACATATTTCATAGTATTCTAAGCAGTGATAAAGGCATTTCATTCGCACTGTATGATAGACGTTATTATAATAAACAATTAATCAGACAACTCAGATAAACCTTATATTGTCATAGTCGTGTGTTTATTAGTCACGTTGAATTAATAAAAGCAGTTACTACATCTGTTTATTCAGCAACCGATATAGGCATTTCCTGGGTTTCTTCTCAAAGGCGTATTTGGAGTTTCAGCGCGAGAGCGCCCTTTGGCCTTCGGATGGAGATTTACTGCTGATCACAGAACCGTGCTTCACTGAAAGATACGCATGACAATCTCAGTTATTTATCGCCTTTGCGATTTAATTTTGATTAATCCTGCAGCCCTAGCTAGACCCATGACTTCCAACAACTATGGAAGTCAATGGGGACAGGATTTAGTCTGGTTTTACATTTGCAATATGTATGATATATATTTTTATACATATATTTGTTTTGACATCTTACCTACATTAGAAAATGTACATCGCTTTTCTTAAAATATCACTTTTCTCATGATCATCTCTCAAATCTCAAATCACAGGCAGCTATATGGCAGAAATGCCATCTTACTTCCTGACACATCTTACCCACTCTCCCCTAACCCCAAAAAACACTGCAGCCCTATGTATTTCACATCCAAATATGTATTTTCAGGCCAATACGCAATTTAAATAAGCATCTGCTCTCAAAGCCTCAAAACAGCAGAGAGAAGAGACCATAATCAAGTCATGTTTGTTCTTTCTCTTTCTCCAAAATTTCCCTTAATCATCTTTATTCATCCCTTCAAAGCACTGCTCTGTGAAGCTCATGAGGGCAAACCTCTTCACACTCATGGTGGGATTTTTCATCTCATGATCTCTTCAGAATCCATTGTGGCTTTCCACATTGTGAAACACTGATTAGGTATCTTCTGATCCAAAACATGATTTCTAAAAAGAAGATTCAGGAGGTCTTTGTCTTGTTTTGGCCTGAAGTGTAAGTTTTTGGATTTGAGGCATCTAAAGATCTGTGCCAAGGTAAGTTAAACACACTGAATGTGTACTACATCCTTAAAACACTGACTACGCTGAGCTCCACCAATTACAGTTGCTGTTCTACAGATGTACAGGGCACTTTCTGTAATCTAAACTGGACTTTCTTTTCATTTCGGATTGACCCAGATTTCTTTAGTTCTTCTGATCACTTCTTCCAGCTGAATGATTCACTAAAGGTATGCTTCCTGGCAGGGCCTTTAGGATGGATTCCACTAAAGGTTTAAACAATTCTAAACATTGTGTTTATTTGAGGAAGATGTTATATGTTATGAGACGAAAGACAAAAGGATCCATAAGCAAACTTTTATTAAGAGACATGGTTTTAACAGGCATGGGTCAGACAATGGCAAACGGGTATATCGAAGGCAAGGCAAGGCAAGAGATAAATCCAGATAGAAGGCAAAGGTCCAGGCAGGGGCAAACAGAGTCAGAAACAGCAAGCAAAGGGTTAATCCATTTGTTAATTAATACATGGTGTGAACCAGAAACCAGGAAAACAGACAAGGCAAGACTAAGACTGGACTAAGAAAACAAACATGCTGCGGGTAACGGTACTATCCACAAACCGGGAGTAATGCAAAAACACCACCAACTAAGCAGAAAACTGGATGCTCGGGACGGCAGCTAAACTTGGAGTGCAAAATGCGAACAAGACGCAGACAGGAGCAGGGTAGGTTTTATATAGTGTGTGTAATAGCTCAGGTGAGCGTGTAATTGGTTTCAGGTGTGAATGTAATCAGTGCAATGGAACATGGGAAATTTAGTCCCGGGTGATGTGTAACATTCTGTGGTGGGAGATCAATATCATGGAAGGGCGACCTCTGGTGGCAAGTGGATGGAAAGTCATGGACGGAGTTGGACAATATCATATACTGTATATGGTGGAACGGTTTAACTTACTCACGGTTCGGTTTGTATCGCGGTTTTAGGGTCACGGTTTTGGTATGGTTCGGTATGTGCTATGTTTAGGCAAAACTATACTGTCAAATAAAAATAAAGAAAATAAGAATAATCTAACTACAAGCAACAGCACAAATAAATACAATAGATTAAAGATACAAATAAAATAAACAGTGATTTTCAGTTTTTTTTAAGTAGGTCTAACATTAGTTTTTTGGTACAGAAATTGAATAAAGTAATGAAATGTAAAACACCATTGCATATTTGACTGTATAAATTAAAGATTAATTTTTATTAAAGTTACAAAAGCTATTCAATCAAAAGCAGTGAGTGATTTCTTTTTTTGTTGCTGTTTGATTAATATTAAGAAATTGCTGTCACTTTAAGAGAATGCACTGTCTGATCCAGTGCACTGATACAGTACGTTCAGGCGGCTATGTCTGCTATAGGATACTTACCAAGACGGGTATTTTGACACAATTTTTGTGTGTATTTGTTCAGTTAAAATACGTCAAGGAAGCTTAAATAGTTGCGCGAGATCCCCCCCTTTTGGAAAAAGGCATGGGTTTGCACGCTTCGGCTGAGCGCACGCACACATTTTCTCACTGCGTGCGCGCGCAAGCTCGCATCCTCTGGCTTTTAAATGTTTAAAATGGCAACGCTTAAATTAATTTAGCTTAAACAGATATCAACGTGTGCTGTTCAGGTCTCACCTGTGTGTGCGCGCTATCAGCACCTGGGTGATGACGGAATAAAGCTTCGATTCCACTACGCATTCACATAGGGGGGGGGGGGGGGGGGGGGGGGGAGAGTGGGGGGGGGGGGGGGGGGGGGGGGGGGGGGGGGGGGGGGGGGAAAAAACAAAGTGAAGGTTTGTCCACGTTTTTTTTTTCATCGCTGTTGTAATGCATTGGGAAGCCATAATGCACATCCATCAACAGAAACATATATTAGCCGAACCCTGTTTGTTTTACGTGTTATTTATAGCAAACCATATTACAGATGCGTTGTCAGATTTAAGTTGAACCGCGGTCCTAGCGCGTGCCGAACCGTGTGTGGAGAACCGTACGGTTCGATTTTTTTCACAGAAGTGAGTACAACCCTCATATTTTTGTAAATATTTTATATATCTTTTCATGTGACAACACTGAAGACATGCTACAATGTGAAGTAGTGAGTGTACAGCTTGTATAACATTGTAAATTTGCTGTTCCCTCAAAATAAGTCAACACACCATTAATGTCTAAACCGCTGGCCACAAAAATTGAATACACCCCTAAGTGAAAATGTCCAAAATTGGGCCCAACGTGTCAATAGTTTCCAGCACTGCCTCACCCTCTTGCAGGATGCACCAAGCTTCACAGTTGGCCACTGAGTCCTCTTCCCCCTCCATGACCACTCAAGGAGCTGTTATGTAAGACCTGTCTCCAGCGAAGAACCCCCCCCCCTCGGCCCCCCCGTCCCCCGTCTGTTTGAAGATGCCCCCGATCACCTGTTAATTATTCAGCCATGGCTTCTGTTTCACTGCAGTATAAATATGAGGGAACACAAAGGTTAAATTCCCTTAATCATCCATCACAATGAGAAACCCCAAAGAATATATTTCTGATGTGCAGAAAAAGATAATTGAGCTTCACAAATTAGAAAGTGACTTTAAGAAAGCTAGAGCAGTGAAAATTCCCATTTCTACCATCAGGGCAATAATTAAGAACTTCCAATCAACAGACAATGTTACAAATCTGCCTGGAAGAGGACGTGTGTCTGTATCGTCCTAATGCACGGTGAGGAGGAGATTTTGAGTGGCTAAAGACTCTCCAAGGACCATAGCTGGAGAATTGCAGAAAATAGTTGTTTCAGGGTCAGAAAACCTTAAAAAAAATAAACCAACCAGCCCTCCCCACATGTTGGGAGGGGTTTCAGAGAAAAAATCAAGAAAAGAAATGCTCTCATCCAAACAATTCCCCGCATATTCTGTTGTCAACACGACTGGAACTTCAATGGACGCTTCGATGGTCAGATTGTAACGCAAAAATTGCTTTTTAGCAACAAACATGTAAGATTGTTTGTGCACAACAGGATAAAATACCCCATTGTACATGAAATATATGCTGGTTCTTAATGTTGTGCCTAATTTCTGCTGAGCTGACATCCTGTTTAATACATACATCTTTGGATTTTATCAAATACCAACAGATTAAAAAAAAAAAAGTGACTGACTCTGTTAGAAATCTTATAATGGGCCATGTTTGGATCTTCCATCAGGACAATGATCCAAAAACAAACATCAAAATCAAAACAAAAATGTGTCACTGAGAACAAAACCAAGCTTCTACCCTGCCCAGTTCCTTGAGCTGAACCCTATAGAAAATGAGTGTTTTGAACTGAAGAGGAGAAGCACCATCATTGAGCTGGGAATCTGAAGGGTCTGGAGATATTCTGGATGAAGGAATTGTCTCTGATCTCTTGTCAGGTGCTCTCTAACCTCATCAGGCATTATAGGAGAAAACTCAGAGCTGTTGTTATGCCAAATAGAGGTTTCAAAAAGCATTGAATAAAAGGGTGCCGTTAATTGTGTCCAATGTGTATTAGAGAAAAACATTTGTCATAATGATATTTCCCCCCATTTTAAATTCCCATTATCCAATGAAAGGTTATATTTTTGTGAATTTTTTTAAATAAAAGATTGAAATTATTAACAATGCAGATTTATTTTTCACAGCCTTCTTTGATCATATTGACCAAGGGTGCCAATAATTCTGACCACGACTGTAATAATAATATATAATATATCTATATATATATATATATAAAAAAGTATACATAACGCAATGAATGTTTTTTTCCCCCTGTTCTTTTTTGTTGAAATGTCTGGGGTAAGTTTTTTTTTTTTTTTTGACACAAATTAATACTTTATTCACTCAACATGCATTAATTGCATCAACAGTCACAGCAAAGGCATTTAAATGTGTTTATTTCAATAAATCTTTTTTAACTTTCTTTAACCAAGAATCTTAGGAAAAACGTATACCGCTTCCACAAAAAAATTGATAATAAGAAATGTTCCTTGAGGACCAAATCTGCTGATAATTCAGCTTTGCCAGCCCATCACAGGAATAAATTACATTTTAATATATTAAAATAGAACAGCTATTTTAAATTGTATAATATTTCACAATATTACATGTAACACGCACTAGGAATGAAATAGTAAACAGTAATATCTATCTACATATTTTTTTACTAAAACCTTTTAATACTTGAAAAATGCCTGCAAACCCCATTTTATGATCAAATTGTGGCAGCATTCAGGAGTGAAATGCCTCAAACTGAACTGCAACCTCACAGATATTCTTCCTTCTTCAAAGCAGAACAATTCAAGCCAGCAGGCACACAACCAGGGTAGTTTGGGAATGGGAATAGGGAACAGGGTTTTGGGAAGGAAACAGCTGAAAATGCACCTTCCAGCCTTCTCTGTGTTCGCTACGCTAGTTCCATACAGTGGCTGCAGCTAGCAGCAGACAGTATTTGAAGCATGTTTGGCTTTTTTCCCCCACTGATCACGACGATGCTGGGCAAAATGAGAAGTCGTTTCAGAGACAGGGCAAGTTATTACATTTTGATTAAAGATTAGAAAGACAACAGCATGCAAAGATGAATCACTCAGAATAAGAACAGGAACAAGTAAATAGGGTCAATTTTGATTTCATGTTGACTTCAACATCAGAAGAATACCTACATACTATATACATGAAAATTGCATTACTAGAGAAAATCGTATTACAAAAGACATTTAAACCGAACATCAGAGAGATCTGAGAACAGAATGTCACTGGGATTGCAGCATCTTCTTCAAACCCCAAAGGAGCATTTTTTCCCCACTATTTTTTTTATCTATTTTTTTCTTTCATAAGACATATGTGCCTGCATGATGTTGACCCCACTGTTGATTTTATGTGTGCCAAAGAGATAAAGCAAGAGAGTTACTCTTTTGTGAAGACCAAGGATTAAAATAAGATTAAGTTGATCCCAGCCAACAAATCTTGACTCACAATGTGCCACAAGTTCTCAACACCAGATTACATGTCAAAGCCAAGCTATAATATTGTCTCTACTGTGTTGAAAACTGTTAGAAAACACTCTCTTGTCTTTCTGTTGATTCCAGACATGCCTTACCCCTCCTTTTTCTCCCTCTCTCTCATTCTTATATATACAACGCATTCTCTCTGAATTCCTCCTTCTGTATCCATCTCTCTCTCTTGATATTATGTTTAAATATGTCTTACTTATATGCGAAGTATGCATGCTTAAATGTATACATTAACTTCTCTTGGTTCAAATGTCCCAAATAAGGACATGAATGTTAGGACTACAAGGTAAAGGAGTTCGTGATGAACTAAGAAGCGAGTTCAGCATCCTTCGCCAAAAGTCTATTCCTAATATGTCCATGTTTTGCTGTACATAGTGCATTTTATATAAACACATGTCTTGCCAAAGATCCACGGTATGTTATTCCTATACTCATGGTTAAAGGAGAGAAACTCCCCGCGACATATGCCTATATAATATCTGTATTTCTAGGAATAAATTGAAGTATTGAGAATACAATTTGATATGTGTGTTTTCTTGCTTCCCGGCCGTATACGCTTTAAGGAACTGAGAACTTCAAGGCGGCAAAGAGATATCTAGGGACCAATTGTTATTTTTATTAACATATGGGGGCTCGTCCTTCCGGGAATTTCTAGAAAAGACAGGTAAGAAACTTTTATTTTTTTCCTGTCTGTAAGAGAAATTGAATTTGTTCTCGTTTGCAATTTGATTGTGTCATTTTTGGCATCAATCTGTTTTCCTCACATTTTAGATGTGGGACGAAGAGTGAGAAGCTTTCCGTTTAACCTATCTATTTAAGAAATAGAGTAGTGGTGAAAGATTTTAATTGCTCACTCTTGCCGTGAAGGTTCTCGGTCTCTTAAGTGATTTCATGAATAATACAGAATTGAAAGCTTTCTTTTGGCCAAAATATCAAAAAGTTAATAGAAGACCGCGGTCTCTATTTTGTGTTTTGTTTGGCCATTCTATAAATTGTGAAAAGTGCACTAAAATTTACGAGACATCTTTGATCTCCGATGGGACGATCTTGAAACCTATTCTTGGCGGGTTGCCAAGGGATTGGATGTACAGGAATAACAAAGGTTTTAATACTGAACCGTATTTGAGTAATTTGGCTGGTTGGTCAGAAGGCAAAGTACAATTAGATCCGTTTCCTCGTGATGGCTCGTTCAAAGATAAAGGGCCAGATCAGGTTAAAAATTTTTTTTTTCTAATGTCCCATGTTGACTCTCCCAGCTCGGCTCCGCCTCGGTATGATACTGTTGGAAAGCCTGAACAAGAAAAATTAACCCCTAATCATCTGCACCCGTCACTACCTAGTGCAACTGATTTATACCCATTTGTGCAGATTCCAGACGGGTTTAAAATAACCCCGCTGGCAATGTCGGATGCTGTCGCGATTGCTAAAGATTTGCCAGATCCTTTACGGTGTCCGCATCATTGTGTCTGTATTGAAGCGTTTAACCGCGTACAGTCAATTGACTGGGCGTGATTATCGCTTCATTTTGACTAAAACACTGCCGCCAGAAATTACAGAGGAAGAATTGATTGCAGAGATTGATGTTTTGAGTCCTAAACGGGATGCGCCGCCATCTCGCCACGGTGCTTTATCAAAAAGTGATAAACCATTAGATCTGTCACAACCAAAATCTTTCCGAACGTTGCAAATAGTTGATTCGGAGGACGATGAAGATGATGCGTGGATTTGGGCTGATGTGGAAAAGCTAAAAGAATTTTTCAGACAATTGACTGCTTTTCTGGTGAAATTGTCTTCGGCCAAGCAAGATTTGTCGCATGCTGCAAACACGAAACAGAAAGCGGGCGAAAATCCTGTTGCATTTTTCAATCGATTTAAGCATGCTTGGACTGAAGAATCTGCCATTCCATTAGATCAACATTCTCCTTTGTTTGTCAATACGTTTTTGAATAACATGCAAACAGAAGTCGCACAATTGGTTCGTTTGACAACTTTGAATATAACAGATATTTCTGTTGACGCTTTGTCTCGGAGACTGCGTGAGCTTTCCACCGCGGGGGCTTTTGAAGCCTCCCGAGGGAAACCTACAGCAATGATGCAGCTTAATACTGTTGTCAAAGCACGTTCAAATCAGGCAGCAGGGTCGAAAGTCTCTTATTATTGTTCATTGCGGGACACTTCGCGAACGCTTGCAGGAAAAAGCAGTGGGAATTTCTGCTGTCCCTGTACGTTGTGAAATGACACCAACTTTACCGGTAACTTCTAAAGAAATCCTTCTTTGTTTAAGATGCACGCATTTGCAATAATACCTGATGCTCCATTTTGCCTTTTAGGTAGAGGTTTGCAGTATAAATTGGGTGCTCATATTACATTTAAGAATAATTCTCTGCAACTCATGTTTCTTTCTGTCTATTCTCTGACTGTTGAGACAGGAAGTGCGACCACTGAGGCTGAGGCTGCAACTGCAGTCTTACCGGAAAAAGGGGATGTCAACCCTCGCTTGTGGGTGGAGCATAAGGATGATGCGGGCCTCATAGATGTCCGCCCTTATGCGGCTACTCTGACCAGACACACACCAGTTTATTGTAAACAATACCCTCTCTCCAAAGAAAAAATCGATGGGATTCGGCCTATTATAGAAAATTTGCTGGCACAAGGCATTCTGATCAAGACTCACTCACCTTACAATACACTGATCAATCCAATAAGAAAAGTGAATGGTTCCTGGCGATTGACACAGGTTCTTAGAAAGATTAATGACATAATTATACCATTGGCTCCTATTGTACATGATGTGCACACAATACTTAATTCTATTTCTAGTTCACATGCCTATTTCACAGTTGTTGATCTATGCTCTGCATTCTTTTCCATTCCTGTAGATCCTGTCTCGCAGCCGCTGTTCGCCTTCACCTTTGACCATGCTCAACTTAGCTGGTCTAGACTTCCTCAGGGCCTGAGAGATTCGCCGGCTGTGTTCGCCGCCGTAGTGCACGCAACGTTAGCGGATGCTCAACTCCATCCTGATACCTGTCTGCTACAATANCAACATTAGCGGATCTCAACTCCCTCCTGATACCTGTCTGCTACAATACGCGGACGACATCCTCGTTACTGGTGCCTCTGCGGACCAGTGTGCTGCTGCCTCCAGCATCGTCTGCAACATCCTGGCGGAAGCTGGGTTCAAGGCATCACGAGAAAAGCTTCAGTGGGTTCAGAGGAGGGTGGAGTACCTCGGACATGAATTGTCACAAATTACAATAAAACTGTCTGCTGATCGTATCAAAGCCCTTGCTACGTACAAACGGCTCTCCACGAAGAAGCTAATGCAAAGCTTCCTGGGCTTTGTGAACTATTGCAGAGCGTGGGTGCCGATCTGTTCCATGTATGACAAAATCTTGATAGCAGCCACCGTGCAGGACTCTGATGACTTTGCATGGACAGCAGAAATGGACCACACATTCAGACGTTTGAAAGCATCCTTGACAAGGCCACCTGCCCTTGGCCTACCGACATATACAACTGACTTTCATTTGTACGTGCACGAAGGTGGGGGAACAGCCGCCGCAATCTTGGCCCAGGAGCACGGGGGCATTTATCGCCCAGTAGCGTATTGGTCTAAAACCTTAGACTCGGTGGCTAGAGGGCTTCCAGCCTGTCTGCGCGCAGTGGCTGCAGCGGCGATCATGGTGCAGGATGCAGAACGTATAGTGTTGTCACATCCACTGATAGTGCACACCTCTCATCAGGTAGGAGCTATTATGCACAACATTTCTACGCAGCATATGACTGCTCAACGACGTTCTGGCTATGAAGCAATATTATTAGCTACTGCTAATTTAACATTGAAACCAACTTCCGTAGTTCATGGCCCAACCTTGTGTTTGCATAAGTTGTTATTGCAGGGTTAATTTGAGGACAGCGATCATGACTGCATAGCCAGGATTCATAATTCGACGGCTTTCAGGCCAGATGTTTCCGCATCTGTCCTGGAGGAGGGGAAGCATTGGTATGTAGATGGATCTTGCTATAAACCAAATGATAATGAATATTGGTGTGGGTATTCGATTGTTGAATTATCTGACTGTGTCATTGAGGCCTATTCTTTGCCATATAAATCAGCACAAGTGGCATAATTAATTGCGTTAACAAGAGCTTGTCAGTTGGCAAAAGATCAGTGTATCAACATGTACACCGATTCAAAATATGCACATGGGATTGTACATGATTTTGCCAAACTGTGTGAAGAAAGGGATTTTAAAACTTCAGAGGGAAAACCCATATCCCACCACAGTGTTGTGGCTGAACTGATTCATGCAGCACAGTTACCGTCAAAATTGGCTGTGATAAAAATAACTGGGCATGCATCAGGAGAGTCAGAAGAGGCAAGGGGAAATAGACTTGCACACGAAGTAGCTAAATGGGCAGCTAGATATGTCCTATCAAGTCAACATGTTGACAAAGCAGGCACAGAGGTACCCATGATGTCCTTTGTGTTGACTAACGATTTGGATATTAAACTATTACAGGCAAAACCCACTCAAAGTGATCTAAACCACTGTGCAGCGAATGAGGCAAAACCGGATCAAACAGGTATTTTGAGAGATAAGCAGGGCAAGATTGCTCTGCCAGCCTCTATCATTGCTATGCTATGCAAACACTATCATGGTGCCTCACATGTGTCAAAAGAGAAAGTGATTCAAAATTTGAATCAATCGTATTGTATAGCAAATGTAAGAAAAAATACTTTGTTGTTATTAGATGCTTGTTTGATCTGTGCTAAGACCAATCGACATAAAGCTAGTAAACATGATTTCTTTTACACACCCGGAACTGCCATTTCAGGATTTACAAATAGACTTTACACACATGGCTCCTTGTGGAAATCACAAATATTTGTGATAGTGGACCGTTTCTCCAAATGGCTTGAGGCTTTCCCGTGTGGAAGAGAAAATTCACAGACTGTAGTGAAGGTACTTGCTAGGGAGATTATACCTCGTTTTGGTATACCAACGGTTATAGAAAGTGATAATGGTACACCGTTTACCTCCAAGGTTACCCAGTTGCTAGCTAAAGAGCTAGATATTAACTGGCATCTGAACATACCCTACCATCCCTAGTCGTGTTCGGTAGCGGAACGTTTGAATCAAACTATAAAAGATCGAATTACGAAAGCATGTATGGAGACAGGCCGAAATTGGGTCGACATACTACCTGTAGTGTTGGCAGAAATAAGAATGTCCCCCTCTTCGACAACAAAGATGTCTCCATTTGAATACTAATGGGCAGACCGTTCCCCACACCGTGGGTTAAGGGTCGTGCTGGTAATATCTCCACAGGTGACACGGAGGTGATCACCGCGGATTACGTGGATTCCCTGGTCAAAAATTTAAATAGCATAAATGGTGATGTTTCTCTCTCTCCCCCTCTCCCTGCAGAGAAACCGACTCATTCTTTTGCTCCAGGCCAAAAGGTGTTGATAAAGTGCCTGAAACCTCCAAAGCTCGGAGAACCAAAATATCTTGACCTGCGACTGTCATCGCTGTGGACGCGTACAGGGGTTGCTGACTGATTTCCACCACTTGGATCCATGCAAGCCGGCTAAAGGCGGCTCCGGAGACAGAGGGGTCTGTGATCGTATCTGAGCTTTATCGAGTTCGAGGAGCGTAGAGAGGAGTCGCGGGGCTAAGAGAAGCAGAGGCTAAATCATAATTTCCTATACTTGTGTGACCATGGGTATGAGACAAATGATATACCTGTTCATTCTGATAAGTTTGTTTACTTGTATGCATACTTTTATAAGTACAGGTAATGAAACGTGGCTTGGGCATGATGATACACCCCATGCCTATGCCACGAATATGTGGTGGAGATTTGCTAATTATACGGCGAAGGCCGAAGGGAAAAAGGGGTCTTGCTATGTCTGTACAAAAATGCCCCACAGTGCTGTCGGTCCTCGGGTAATTGTTGAAGCCCTACCACCGCAAGATTGGGAATGCATTTATTTTAATAGTGTTGCAGGCTTGGTTCCTGTTTTGAAGACTTCTGGACAATGGAGGTTCAGACCAAATGGTACAATATGGTTTAAACCCCAAGTGTTTGTAAGAGTGACAATCGTGAGTTCAATCCTTGACTCATTATTTTGTGTAGAAAGAATTGATGGAGAACAGAAGTTGGGTGAAATTCCATTGAGCAAGTGTGATCGAGTTTATCAATATTGCCAGATGAAAAGTATTACATGCTGTCATTATTGTCTTTTGAATGCAGGAGAAGTTAAAATAGAGGACATGGGTTGAAAATGTATCAAAGAATGATTATATTCCATAATATTATCTATGTATGAGAATGATAAATTTATGATTAGGGAACTCTGCAGCGAGTGTTTATGTATTCATTGTTTATTTTAAAACCAAAGCAGCACTGTTAGAACACCTCTGTTTTGAAATGCCTTACCCCTCCGTTCTCACTCTTTCTCTCGCCGTCTCTGAATCACCGCCCCTCTACTGTTCTCATCTCTCATCTTGTATGGGTGTTTGAATTCTCTTACCTCATATTCAGGAAGGAGTTTGTGCTGTTTAGAAGTGGGGTTCAGGCCGCTTCGCCAGGAAGTCTATTCCTTATATGGACTTGTTTTTCTGTATATGTGGTGATTTTATACAAAACACATGTTCTTGGCCAAAACATTCTGTATGTGTATGTCACCCTATCCTCATTGGTTAAGAGGGTAAAACTCCCCTCGACATGCCTATATAAGATCTGTATTTCTGTGAATAAATTGAAGTATTGAGAATACATGGACTGTGTGTTTTCTTACTTCCCGGCCGTATTTATTTACACTTGGAGAGAGTGAGAAGATTTCACGGTGGCAAAGAGATACGAGGGACCAAATTGTTATTTTTATTACCTAAGCACTGGCTAATGTGGCTGTGAGTCTAAAGTGGCCCGCATATGATGCCACAACTGTGGCCCAGTTATCCTCAAACATATCTGGGCCAGTTTTGGCAAAGATATGGCACAGTAAGCACTGGCTAATGTAGCTGTGAGCCTAAAGTGGCCCACATATGATGCCACAAATGTGGCCCAATTATTAAAACCGTATCTGGGCCACTTTTGGGAAAGATATGGCATGGTAAGCACTGGCTAATGTGGCTGTGAGCCTAAAGTGGCCTGCATATGATGTCACAAATATGGCCCAGTTATCCTCAAACGTATCTGGGCCAGTTTTGGCAAAGCTATGGCATAGTAAGCACTGGCTAATGTGGCTGTAAGACTAAAGTGGCCTGCATATGATGCCACAAATGTGGCCCAGTAATCCTCAAACATATTTGGGCCAGTTTTGGCAAAGATATGGCACTTAACCTGGCTCGTAGCTGTGAGCCTAAAGTGGCCCGCATATGATGCCACAAATGTGGCCCAGTAATCCTCAAACATATTTGGGCCAGTTTTGGCAAAGATATGGCACAGTAAGCACTGGCTAATGTAGCTGTGAGCCTAAAGTGGCCCACATATGATGTCACAAATATGGCCCAGTTATACTCAAACGTATCTATGCCAGTTTTGGAAAATATATGGCACAGTAGGCACTGGCTAATGTAGCTGTGAGCTTAAAGTGGCCCACATATGATGCCACAAATTTGGCTCAGTTATCCTAAACCATATCTGGGCCAGTTTTGGCATAGATATGGCACGGTAAGCACTGGCTAACGTGGCTGTGAGCCTAAATTGGCTCACATATGATGCCGCAAATGTGGCCCGCATATAAAATGACAAATATTGCCCAAACAATTAATAACAATTTGGGCCACTTTTGGCAAATATATGGTACAGTCAGCATTGGCTAATCAGTGTGTAAGCCAACTTGTCCCACATTTGACATGGCAAATATGCCCCATATATTATAAAAAAGATGAGGACCACTTATGGTTGTAAGGCCTTTCACACTGAGCACGATGCGAAAACAGCGAAGCGAATCGCGCGAACGTACTTTCACACCCGAACACACACCATTGTTTCGCTTCTGCTAATTCACCCCTGCAACTGCACGCTAGGTGCCCGTCCGACCAACAATGCATTTTTCCTCGATATGTATCTCCTTAAATTGATTTAACATCATCTGCTTCTGCTCCGAATAAAACAGCATATTAAGAAAATAAGGTTCTACACCAGAAAGATCTATAATGCTTACAAGAATAGGCTACCTCCTAACATATACATTAAAGTACAAGTAAGCTCAGACTACACTTTAAATCGATGTAATTTGTTTAAATGTTTTGCTTACCTCCTTAAACCATCATCGGTCTTGTAATAACTTCCGTTGTGATCTATAGTTGATTTGATTATAGCAACACAGTGCACTCCTTTGTAGTGTTGTTAATAACGCTACACTGCTAATATTTGTAATAAACATCCTTCACTGCTATAAAAATACCATGAGCTGCATACAAAACACATACAGAAAATATTCCTCCCATCCATAGGTCCTATTTACTTTCAATATTTACATCTGTAGAAAAAAGTGAACGTGCTCTACTCATAACATTCGCGCACATGGAAGAAAATGGACAGTGCTCTATAGATCACAGTGATTCAGTGGAGAATTAATAGAAATTTTATTCTGTATAAAGAACATGTGAGAATAATTCTGTTCTCAAATACCAACGATAACAATAACTCTGCTTCCACTCTCTTCTCTTATCCGGGATACTCTTCAATGTTTGTTTACACTGGTTTTCGAAACAGCACCACCACTCTTGCCTTTTTGTGCAACAGCAGCTGCTCCAGTCACACAATCCTAGCTCAAATCTTATTGGACAACCTGTGTTTTCGCTTTGCGAAACTGAAAAGATTCGTCGGACTGGTTCGAAAAAAACATTCGCATTTTCGTTGCGCGAATGTTCGCGGTCTATGTGGAATCATCCATAGAAATCTATTGTTTTATTCATCGCGTCCGATTTTCGTTTTGCGTTTTCGCACTCAGTGTGGAAAGGCCTTAACACTTGACAAGTGAGGCCACTTCTTGGATGTGACACTGGCTAATTGAAATGGAAGCTTGAAATTGTAAATATGGCCTTACAGAATTTGGCTACTTTTAGTAGGATGCAACACAGTTAACTGATGCAGGGTGATCTGGATGTGAGTCTTATGAAGGCTACATGAGCAGCAATTTATTTTTTGAAACATGCTTTTAATGGCAGTTTTTTTTATATATGTGTACTGTGCAGCATTAAAACAGAAGTGCACTATAATGATAGCTCTTACTGTCACGGTTTCTGTTAATTTGGGCTTTGTTTTCCTTTTGCATCATTTCCCTTGTTGCATTGATTGTATTATTCTGTTCAGGTGTGCCTAGTTAATTATCCTTGTTTGGTACTTAAGTTCCTGTATGTTCACTTTGCGTTTGTCTGGTCTTACGTCTACATATCTTAAATGTTGCTGTGCTACGATGTGTTTGCATTTACCCTTGTTGGATTTATCCTTGTTGGATTAAAGACTTATGATATATAAACTTTCATCTTCGTCGTGTACTCTTTAACACAGCGTAGCTATGACACTCACAGACTTACTGTGTCTGAGTGAGAAGCATTTAAGTTCAAACTTGTGAAGAACAGTTTTTAAAGTATTGGAATGTGTCTGTGAATATTTATCTGTAACATTTGAATTGCTGCTTGTGCAAAACTTGGGTCAGGATGATTTGATCAAGTGGGGCACATTTCTGGAACCTATTTGAACATTTATGGAGGACTTTTTTAAATTTCTCTTTACAATGTTGTGTATTTTTGATGCATAACTCACTTAAGGCTTAGCGTGGCTCAGATAATGTATATTTATGGTTTATTTTGTTCATTTATTACCTAAATTGTGGCTGTGTAGTGACCTGCTTGTGGACCACTGCCAAATGCCACTATTCCATGCAGCATGTGGGCCATATGGGAAAGACCAGGGTTAGAATACAAATCAACTGTGGCCCACATTAGGGCCAGTTTTGGTTTATTTGGTTGGCTTACATGCAGCAATTCTAAGGCTTACTTGAGGCTCAAATCTGGCAAACAAAACTGGACTGCCCAAATGCCATTATTCCACGTAGTATGTGGGCCGGAGTAAGGTGTTGGATCTGGGCCGGAATTAAAATAAATGTGGCCCAGATTTGGGCCAGTTCTGGTTTATTTTATTTATTTATTTTCATGGCTGATATGCGGCCTACCTGTGGCTTGCTTGTGCCCCAAATTTGGCAAACAGGAGCGGACCGCCCAAGTGCCATCATTCTTCACAATATGTGGTCCGGAGCAAGGTGTTGGATCTGGGCCAGAATTAAAATAAATGTGGCCCAGATTTGGGCCAGTTCTGCTTTATTTGGTTTATTCATGGCTGACACTGGGCCTTCCTTTGGATTGCTTGTGGCCCAAATCTGGCAAACAGGAGCAGACAGCCCAATTGCCATCATTCCACGCTGTATGTGGGCCAGATGAAAGTGTCAGGTTTGGGCCTGATCTGGACCTCAGGAATTTTGCTATCTGTTGTGCAAGCATGGCTTTTAATGGTAGGCCTATGTTTTTTTGTTTGTTGTTGTCTCATACTTTGATACGCTGTTATTTGTAAATGCTACGGCTTATGTTAGCTTTTAATATACAGTGTTATCCTGATTAAAGCTTTAATACAGAACAGCAACCGCATGCATGTCCATGTTTAATGCTTCTCATAGCTAAGTGAAAATAAGTGTATAATTGGAACATTTCATTGTTGGAGCTGAGCTGAATGCAGAGAGAGATAGAGAGAGAGAGATGCAGAGCAGGGGACGTGAGGAACAGTATTGAGAACTGCTGCTTTAGAGCATTGATTTTGTGAATCCATTAGAATCGTTAGAAAAGACAGAATCGCGATTCATATATGAACAGATATTTACGTGCACCTGTAGTTTTCTCTTCCTCTTTTCTCTAAAGTAGTGCAGCATGGCCTCGCCCCCTTTGCTGTCTTTTCCCGGGGGTGGGGTTTATCTGGGTTTGTTACGTCATGAACCTGGGAAGTAACTTGTTGTAGTCCCTACGAGGTTTTTTTGTAGGCATTAAACTGACAGAATTTTTAAAGACGATATCTCCGTTTGCATTGACCTTTCAGCTTCGTAACTTTGCAGATATTTTTTATGTCTCAACCACCATTCCACACTAAACTACCGTTCTACCGTTAAATAGCTATTGATTTTTCAGCCCTCCATTTTAACATAAGCTCAAAATGCCACAGTAATAAAAATACCCTGGAAGGAACTGAGGCCTAACTCATCCAAAACAGATAAATTATCGATTTTCATGAGTCTGGTCTGCCTCGTGACTCTTATTCTGCCGTAATCATCTGAGGGTAATTAACTTTGTTTTGTGAAAAGCTTGAGCTATAAATGTTACATCTGAAGAGAGATTTATCTCAATCCATGATTCATAATGCATCTCTGTGTACTGTGTCAGTATCGCTTAGCTACACACTGATTACCCTAATAAATGATATGCACAGTGTATCTCAATTTTGTTTTTATGTTTTTTTTTTCTTCTTTTTGTACAGTAGGACTGATAAACTTGCTGCTAGTGATTGTGAAAGGTTAAAACAGCAATCTGGAATTGAGCCCGAAAGAGCCTAAAAGCTGCCATATGCAGCCACAAAAGAAAGCTTTGGATGTTAGAGAACATAAGGGTGATAACTGCACTGATCTCTGCTGCAGCAAAAGCCACAACATAGAGAGTTTATTATTTGAAGCTGTCTGTGGTTGCACATCCTCTCGGTTGGTGCGATTTTGAATGATGGCTTCAACAGATTGGGAAATGTAAGCAGCATCACTGAAGTCTGTTTACAAAATGCTGATTTTTGTTTTCACAAGGGTGCTGGTTTGCTCCAAGTGCAGGCGTTTTAGCCTGTCACAGAGTATATCGTCAGTTAGCAACATCTAGGGGTCGTGTGTGTGTGTTTGTGTGCACTGGCATACAAGACGCATCCAGCAACACCCACGGTGCACCGCTCACGGTATTATGAGCTGTAATGAAATTCTAGCTAGTTTTGGCTGTCCAGGAGTATCTGGGGGTTGCAAATAACTAGAAGTTAATCCACCTGGAACAGCAGTCACACCGCAAAATGAACATTACAGTTCAAATAATGAACATTGTTTACAGAAGAATTCATTTAAGTGCTTTTACGTGGTACCGTTTAATACTGGCAACCCTGGCAGATATTACATCGGTGACAAATAACAATGTTGATTTGTCTAGAAAGCCAACCGATGCAATTCTGGTTAGATTTAGCTATCTTAGAAGCATAGCTAGCTTTAGCTAGGTCAACTGCTTTGTTGTGATGTGGCACAGGCATTTTTGAACAGAGCTTCATTTTAGATTCTTTCTTCACTGGCAAAACCCACAGATATTATGTCAAGAATGAGTAACTGCAAACTCATTTGCCTAGACAATCAAATTCTGGTTAAATTTGGTTATGGGTAGTTGTTGCTACAGTAATCTGTTGCTTTTATTATGTGTCGCAAAAAAAAAAAAAAAAAAAAAAATTTGATAAAGTCCACTTTTGAAGTCACTATTTATCACTGTTTGCAGTAAGACCAGATTGAGGGGAATTTACATGACAACAATGTGCTAAAAAAGTTTTTGCATTTTTTGAAAAGTTTCACATGCAGACCACATCATTGTCAAAATGATCCCCGTTCACACACATCTGCGAAAACAACTAAAAACACTGTATTATGCATACACACCGTACTCATATGCATTCCTCAAGGACTTGCCCATGCCTATAGACTGAACACGTAATATGCATATGCAAGACATCACGTTTTCACAAATTTGCGTTTTTGTCATTTACATGGAAATGAAAATTCCTTGTACTTTGAACTTGCACTTACTTAAACTTAAACATTTTCATTTTCAGTTGGAAACTGTGTCATGTAAACGCCTTCTTAATGTTCTAAACAGTGTTATTGTAGTATTATTTAGCAGGTTATTTATTGTGTAACTAAAACTAAAAACCCATCAACATTTTTCTTTATTTGAAATACACATTAATTGAAATAAACTAATAATACTAAAGTATATAACGATGAAGCCCATCATCTAAAATTGCTTTTACGACATAATGAACCGAAAATCGAAAAAAACAAAAAAAAAATCAAAATATTATTATAGAACAGACATATCAAGGATACTAAACCAACCTGTTGTTTATAGCGGGTACAGTTTTATAATATTTTCAGCTTTATTTTTTATTTTCCAGCTTTTGTGCTATTTAGTAAGTTTTAATGCGTTTCCGTAATTTTGTCATTCTGTTTTTTAGTATTTATATTTAGCTTTATTTTTTTTATTCCAGTTTTTCTCGTTCTAATATTCAAACTTATTTTAGTCAGTTGCTGAAGCAACGTTTCAGATTTTCATTTGTTATTTTATTCAGCTTTGTTTCAGTTAACAGTTATAAGTTTTAGTTAGCAAAACTCTAAATGATAGAATTTGCATGGGAGGGATTTTGCTCCTTTTACGGGGGCCCCACAAACTAGTGGTACACTGTGTTTATTGTGTGGTTGTTCAAAAGAAAGAAACAATGATATTTTAGGAATGTGAGATTATACTTTAACTTGCTTTTCTTCTCATAAAGACAAAAACTACTCCTCACAGCAGGTAAAAGTGTGTGGGCATGTTGGAGCAAATGTAAATTTCGCAAATGTCAGATGTATTAGAGTTTCATTTCATGGCTGTGGTGTTTGGTCTCTTAAAATAGTCAGTTAGGACATTAATTCTAGCAAGGCTTAATTAAGAGAAGACTGCTGTCATCAGCTTGTGCAAGTAATTATCATAGTGCATGCATTTGGAGGGGGGAGTTTCTTCCTAATTACCAACACATTGCTTTCTCAGATAATAATGCTGCAGTTTGATCTTGGAGTACCTCCTGCAGGCTGGAAATACACATAATGATGTTCTAGAATGTGCTACCTTTGTCCAACCACCTTACAAATGGGAACTTAAACATTATTAAACAACACAAAATCATAAAATGAAAACTCTCTGAGAAGAAATGACCGGTATTATGCATGCCTGACTCTCCTTCTTCCTTTTCATCTTCCTCTTGTACCTCTTGTACATTTTCTTTTTTATCTTATTGCAATTATTCCAGGTCCAGGTCAAGAGAATTTGGAGGGGCAAATATAGTAAGGCCGTGCCCTTGAAAGTCTTGCGCGGGTCCAAGTAATTACCACTGGACATTTATCAAACCAGCCTCATCTTGTCCTGTAATTTCTTTCTCCTCAGCAAGTGGACATTTTTAAATAAACCTATGTTTCAAAATACTGAACCTTACCATCTGAATTTCGTGGAGTAATTACCCCGTTTCCGTTTAAAATATTACGAGCACACACACCACAAACACACACACACACACACACACACACTGGCGAATTTTACAACTTGCTTTCTCGTCTGCTATGCTGCTTGATGGGAATCACTCACACTGTCAGTTTAGAGGCTTGGTGATGCAGTAATGAGAACTCTAGAACCTAGAAAGGACATAAAGGAATGGCTCACCCAAAAATGAAAGTCAATCATTATCATGTCATACTGTAATTTTTATTTATTTTTTTTTTACTTATGTGATTTTCAGAATTGTAGTGACTTTACATTCATGTTGTGTTCTGGTCATTTTGACCAGGAGAGGATTTTATTTTTCTCAAAAATTTCAGTTAATGTTCTGGAATCTGAAATGATCACAGCATTTTCATTTATTGTTTTTTAGGAGGGATAACTATCTTAAGGAAAAGTTCAACCAAAAATAAACATTCGGTCAATATTGTACAACCTCATGTCATTCCAAACCCAAGTGCTGTGTTATTTGTGTCATAAAACGGCAGTTCAGTTCCAAGAAGCATCATAAAAGTAGCCTTCATGATTCATAGGCTATATTCCAAGTCTATGAAGCCATACAAAAGCTTTGTGTGATGAACTGAGCATTATTTGCTGATAATCTTCATCTCTGATGTGACTGTTCCATATGATATAGTGCCTATGGCATTGCTTTGATGTCTTGGTATTTGATTATGAGAACCAAGGGTAGCGTTTAGTGCTATTCATTTCCAGTCTGTGCCATAGGTGCTTAAATTCCAGTCTGTTGCTCAAAGATATCAGATAGGCTTCAGAAGAATTGAAATGCAGTGTACAAGTTGCATGGACTACTTTTATGGCATCTATTTTTGGGACTTAAAAGCCTGTGGTCACTGTTGTTGTATGGAAAATATTATGTGGAGATTTATGAGGGGAAAAAAGTACTTTTGTGTGATTATATGATATATTAAAGACAAACAAACAAAATAGTATATTTGCAACAAGAGAGGGAAGAGCTAACCGAATTTTCATTTTTGGGTGAGCCATCCCTCTAAATTCCAGTCTGTTTCTCACAGAAAGTTGTATGGCATCAATGCTTGGAATGTAGTGCATGACTCATATGGGCTACTTTTAGGATGCTTTCTGTGCTATTTGGACTTTGACAGCCCTAGTCCGACTCCGCATTAAGGGTGTGCAATATTGACCAAAAAAAAAAAAATCCTCTATTTTCAGAGATTCTGTCGATAATAATATTTTGCTAAGTGTGTATTTGTGCTGGTGCCTTTACTGGTTTAGGCCTGCCATGGACAGCTGACCCTCAAAGCTTTTCATATTCTTCATATTCTTTTATTTAATGCAGTGGTGAGTTCACAGCAGTGACAGAAATACTTGCCTCCTTAAAATTAATTTCCAGGGGCATTTTTGGTTCTAAACTTATTAGAGATATGCATCATCTATAGCAGGGTTCCTCAAATCTTGCCCTGGAGGGCTAATGCGCTACAGAGTTTAGCTCCAACCCTGATCAAACTCTCCTGCTTGTAACTTTCTAGTAATCCTGAAGACCCTGATGATTTTGTTCAGGTGTGTTTGATTAGGGTTAGAGCTAAACTCTGCAAGAAAGTGGATCTCGTGGGCCAGATTTGAGGATCCCTGATCTATAGGCTACTATAGATACTATGTACTATAGTGTACTATATACACTATAGGCTGTTAGCAATCAAATGAATTCTGTATCAACAAAATCCATTTTTGCACTGCAGAAGTGGCACAGAAGCTGCATCTAGCATTTCGATATATTAACACTACAATTACAATTGCGTAAATGATATGAGATTAATGTTGTTAAACTATCAAAATATTAAAATCATTTTCAAAGAAATTATTCTTTAAATATAAAACAAACTAAATATGAAAACTAACTGTCCTTATGAGTGAGTCATTTAAATCATTCATTCAACCAATTGTTCAAACGGCTGATTCATTCAGGAACAAAGTCTTTATGAATGGAAGACTGAATCATCGATTCCTTCAAAACAGCTGATTCATTCAGAAACACAACACCGCTGTATGTTGCTCAGAGAAGCACAACAATTCTATAGCTTTCAGGGTTGCCAGGTCTGCAAAACAAAACCAGCTGAATTGCAAAGCAAAACTAGCCCAATCACATTTTTGCCCCCATATATTGATTTTTTGGGGGAATTCTAACTGCATTTTACTAAGCTATATCATGCAGTGTTTTTGTTGAGTGACATGCCTGATAATGTCAGCTTTAAAATTATTAAATTAACAATTACACTATTATTGTATTCAGTACATATCGCACATATTCTACATCCAGTCTTTTTGGAACATGAGTAGAGGGGTGAGTAGATGGTGCAACCATTAACTGCAAATGCCAAAGCTGGTGACGAGGTTGCTGTTTTAGACCCCCGACGGTGCTTCGCTCTCACTGAGACCACTTTTAACACTTGCTTGTTCACATCTTCATCACTGCTGTTCCTTTGCTGCCAGGAGTATAGATGAGTTGTAGGAGTTCTCCTCGGTCATTTCCTGTTTATCCCACTTGAGTAGTGCCATTAGTGCAATACATCTGTTGAATGATTCCTGGGTGTGAGAATTGGCCACAATCATAAAGATAATGAATGATTGTAATGCAATTGCTAGATTGCTTAATTGGCGTCCTGTCCTTCGATAAATGCTGTGGAGCAAACTCATATGTCACACTCAACCGGACAGCTGTTTCACCTATTCGGCAATGCGCGGTTCTCCCAGTTCGGCTTCAGGAACGTCACGTCATTAATCACTTGCTCTCAAGCAGCGAAGCTCATTAAAAGCTTCAAATCTGTACACTGACACCCACATGCCCATCAGCATCCCAACAGCCTGTCTTTCCACGCATACACTTGCAATCTCATGTGGGCAGCATGTCCGTGTTTATTATGTCTGGCTTGGATGTCCCTTTGGGATACCCACATCAATCATCATCACCAGTTCTTCTTCATCTAAACACATAGCTTGACTTGTTCACTGGAAACAGCCCTCTCTTCAGGCAATGTTGAACCTAGGAATGGTATTTTTGTAAGAAATATTTCATCACACCATATGACCTAATGAACACATCTTTCCATCCAAGTCACAGCTGATGTTCTCACCTGCTAACATCACAACATCGACTCCAAAGTTTAGTGATGATACTGTGCTTTTCAATGTCTTTCAAAGTCTTAACACCTCCTACACACCAGATGCCAGGCCGAAGACTGTAATGACAACAAACACACAAGCGAATGACTGAAATTATACTCTAAATATAAGGGAGAATTTGGCCATGCACATCATTTTCAGTTGTCAGTCCGTATTCTGGCTTAGAGAAAGAGGTATGCATACTTGAGTTATTGGAATATTCCTATGCATATGGTAATCGTCATATTTGAAATACGTTATGGTATACATATTTATTCTCTTTTTTTTTGCATTGCATTGTTAATAATTCAGAAAATTCTTTCAGTCATATTTACTGTAAGCTCTTCTAGACTAGCTTTCAGTCTTTCAGTGCTTGGCGACACAGAAAGGTTGTTGCTTTGGCTTCTTTTGGAACTATTTTCATTCTCATTACAGGCGTAAGCCACCTGTATAATTTAGATTTCTAGTATGTTGTTTATATTATGTCTGTACATTCGGCAGACATTTTTATCCATTGTGTATGTGTGTGTGTGTGTGCGCTCCCTGGCATTCAAACCCATGACCTTGGTGTTTCTGGCACTATGATGTACTACAGGATCACAAGTACCAAGCAAGGTTTTACACACAGTAATTAGAATAGTGGTTTAATTGGGTTATAGAAATCCCATGTTTACATGATAAATATTTGCACATAATCAGACCAAATTCAAAGTATTATCAAAATTGTCTTGTGCATGTAAACAGATAACAAATGAGAGAACTTGCTGCTTCAATAGTCCTACAGCATTACCTTCATTAACCTTGATATACTAGGTTTGTGCATATAAAATGCTTGATGCTTGAAATAACTCACAAAACTAAATTTGGAAATAGTCTAGAGTGTTTTTATATACTATTATTCTATTTATTAATATTGATTCAGTGATTTATTGATTATATTTTCAGTTTTAATAATTTTTTTTAAAGTAGGCAACTTTTAGTACTTCAACTTAATCTTTTTTAAATTTCAATTAGTTGCCAAGTCCAGATTTTTAATTTCCGTTTCAGTTTTTCGTTGCAGACAGTTCAGTCTTTCTACTTTAAAATGTTGTGTTTAATTCATTTCTTTGTAATTAATTGTCAAATTTACAAGCAACTTCTGAGTGAAAATTGTTTGTACACCAATTTTTTTTTCAGTGATTTATTCGGCTTAATTTCTAACAAAATTAGATTTTTTGTATGTTTTAGGTGAAAAAAAACCACATGCTGGATCTGTTGAGGAGGTGTTGTCTTTCAAAATGGCACCAATGGTGCTTTGTCAGCAGGGGAGGATAACGGGGTGGGCAACTGCCACCCTAACAGTGTTGCCAAGTCTGCGGTTTTCCCACGGAATTCGGCTACTTTAACAATGTTGCCGCGGGTTGTTTTTCATGTCAGCGGGTTGAAGCGACCCCAATAACGTGATATTTAGACCCTGGTAAGCGAATTTTACTAGGGGTACCCAGCCAAAAAAAGGTGTATTTTGTATAAGTCCATTTGTATAAGTATGGTATACCAACAGTATAGTGTTATATAATTAGTGAACAATGAAATCAATGAAATGTAGATCATTAAATATTTAATTTGTATAGACCCTTAATAAAACATTTTCAAGTTGCCAGACATGATTAAATATAATGCAATCCATTTAAAAGGAAGATACCATTTTTTTTGTCTTTTTCAAGATAATGTATATTATACAATTTTTATAAAAAACGTGGTATGAATAAAAGAACAAAAATCTAACACTATTATACATAAAGAAATAATAAAAAAAACAAAAAGAGCCTTGAGATAATTGCTTCAGATAAAGTTTTGAGCTGCAAATATCTTCACATTAATTTGAAATTGACATCCTATGGCATGCAATTTGTCTAAATATAAAATGTTGAATAGAAGTCCACACTTACACCACATATATTATGATCACATAGCTTATGACAGTAAACATGTTTAGAGGGCTATTTCTGACTTATCCTTCAACCAGTAAGAGGGAGTGATTTATTTTGAAAGTCAGTTGCCCTTTTTGACAGCTGTGTGTTGATGTAACCTGTTTCATTGCACCTTTTTAGTGAAGATTCAAGTTGGACTTTCTTGTAAAAAGCACATCATGATGATTGCTGCTTGTGACTATATTTTGTTTTTAATTGTATAGATGTTATATAGATGATATACTATAGATTAAGTATAGATGATTGAATGCTTGTTTGCTTTGGTGTTGCCACCCCTCACAGTCCTCACACCACCCCCTTGCCACCCTAATCATAATTTTCTAGATCTGCCCCTGTTCGCCAGTTTTTAGAGTTTCCCTTAATGATTAACTGCTCATAGTGGGCTCATAATTGGCAGACAAAAAGTTGAAATCATATACTTATAAAGATCTATTATTTATTACACATAGGCCAATAGCTATATCCAGAATTGGATTATCCACATGGGCATTTGGGCACATGTCCAGGGGAACCACATGCAGAGCCTTGCAATGCCATATGCAATTACCACATACAAAAGTCTCTTTTAAATGGGTGTGTCCAACCTATTTGTACTTGTAGCTATTTGCATAATGTTTTTTAGTAAATCACTTGAAATGTGCCCACAAAGTGCAAACACAATTTGTTAGATTGCACAAGCAAATTAGTACCCTTTTTTGGTGATTTTCGTAAATCAAAACCATTGTCAGCAAACACAGACTTCAAACACAGGGTTCAAACTTTTACAAAACTGGAGCTCACACATACCACTGCTAAAAACTGATTTGTGAACGAGGAAGTTTTCTCTCTTTATCTCTCTCCCTGAAGAGGAAAACTGCATAAAATTGTTGTTTTCCCCTAAGTATTGGAAAACAGAGAAGGACAAAGCAAGGACAGTGTGTTTGAACAGTGCTGTACGCACACATATTCATAGCTGTAATTTGTCATCAACAGCTGTGAATTTATCATAGTGAGACAATAAATGTATCTCGACCAGCTTTCGGAGGGAGAACAAAAGCCGCATGCACTTATTCTTTCTTGTGCAAAGATGTGCATGCTTATTTTTGAGTAAGTGATTTTTCATATGTGCACTGCAATTAAAAATTAACCCTTGCCGACTGTCCTGTAACTAGTTTGTAACTGGACCTAACTGTCTTTTTCTTTGTGTGTGTGTGGAGAGAACAAGAGCATCAGTCTGTGTATGTGTGTGCATGTGAGAGCGTGTCTGTGTGTTTCCATGCTTCTTAATAAGCTTTAACGCGGCCTGCATAAACCCTTCATTAAAAATCTCCACTAATCCGCATTTTGCTTTCCCCCTGAATCATCCCTCATTACTTTTTACTCCCACACTTCCAAAATTCTTCACCTACTCCTCTCTCTCTCTCTCTCTCTCAAGTATGTGTTTGTTTATTCAGTATATGGTTTCCTATGTATTGGGGTATGGAAATGCTGCGTGAGCCGTTATGCGTATTTGTGCTTCTGCAATCAAAAAGTCCTTTTAATGGACAAACGCTCCCCTGGTGGCAATTCTCACCAAGGAGTTCGTGACCAGGAAGAAAAAGAAGCTGGTGGGTTAATGTGAGCTTTCGTTAATATGGAAAATGTTTCTGGGGACTTATCCACCGATTCTTACATTTGTATCATGAATTTTTCCTCTGAGGGAAAGGCAGTGCTGCTTAGCGTTTTCTTTTTACATATATTTCCTCCAGGTCCCCTGTTATTAATGCTAAAGTTATGCTAATAGACAGCATATATGGCTCAATTTTTGTTCTTCATTCTTGTTATTCGTACAGTTGCCATAGGAATTCTATAATGATGGAAACTATAAAAGTTATTCTCTGTCAAACTATTTATAAGATGTATTTGAATTGCATATAAATTGCATTCATGTGATGCATATTTGGAAGTCATACATAGAGGAAACAGGTGAGATTTCTGCACTCCAAATAATCTCTTTGATTTTATTTAAATAATCAAATTTTCAAAATGCATTCATTCAAATCAGCATAAATATGTTAATGGTAAAAACACTTAAATGTATTCAGTTTAAAAGTATGAACATGGGTAAAATATGGCTAGCTGTGGAACAAGCAATATTCTATTATTTAAAAAGTGTGAGTGAGACTGAAACCAGTTGGACTTATTGATGCTAAATATAAACCTGGTTGTTGTTTATTTAACACAATACCACATTCAGTTTATTAGTACTATTGCAGGAATCTTAATTATTTCATTTATATATGTCTGACAAATATTATGAAATCTTGATTCATCCATGGAATAAAAAGATATAAATTAAAAAGGTAATTGTGACTTTTTATCTCATAATTAAGATTTTTTTTATGTCATTTTGAGTACCTCAATTATAGCATTACCTTTATTTATGTATTTATTAATACCATTGTGGAAACGATTTTCTGTAAACGATCATCACGATAGAGAGATAGATAGATAGATAGATTAGATAGCATTGAATTGGAGATGATGCAGGGATGGATGGATAGATATATGAATATGAATATGGAGATGATGCAGGGATGGATGGATAGATATGTGAATATGAATATGGAGATGATGCAGGGATGTCACATTAAACATTACCAAACAGAGGATGTTTTCAAAGAGGAGCCCCAAGCCAGTGAGATATTTTTGTGACCTAAGAATTAAATTAAATAAATAACACAATAATAATGATGATTATTCCATCTGAGAAAGCTTGAAATCTTTGATGAATGTGTAATGCGTTATCTTGAAATTAATAGCCAAATGGTGTGTTCTAGTTAAAGACATCCTTATTCATTAGTTGTCCTGGGGAATCAAACGAGCATACTGAAAGACAGAAAGAAAGAATGAGAGAGCATGAGCAGCCATCACACACCGCGATACCCTGATGATATATTTCCTCATAATCAGTCAATATATTATTTTCAGTAAAATAATATTTTCACATTAATGCATCAACAACACTGACTTTTAGAATCTTAATAAGTGCTGCTGCCCTGATGGTTTGGATCATGATTGGCTTGCACACAGTGAAAACGCTGATAAATGGCCACTTAAAGTGACATAAAATTAATAAGAAAGCAGATATTGTTACAAAAACCAATATTCACAAGTGCCCAAGTGTTGGTCTAAACATATGTAAGTAGATATGTAAGTGAATCGTAGAGGCAGAAAAACACACACACACTGATTGTACTGCTGCTGTCCCCATAGAACTAATGACTCACAGGAGTGACTCATCCCCTTTCCTTCCTCTATCACACACACGCTACACATCATTGTATTATATCCATGTCTAACCTGGGCAAAGATGGAGAAAGACGAAGACTTTCTATTGCATATTTGTTTTTAAAATTATCTCTGTATTTGTTTGTGTTTGTGTGTGTGTGTGTGGGTGTGTCGCTGCGCATTTTTGTGACAAATGAGGACAAAATTTTTTATAATGACAAAGGTATGACATAGGTAGTACAAGGAGAAGGTGACTTTTCAGGAAATTACCCCATGTCCCCACTTTTCAAAAACTTATAAATCATACAGAGTGAGTTTTATTGATAAAGTAAAAATGCACAAAGTTTCCTGTAAGGGGTAGGTTTAGGGGTAGGGTTGGGGTAGGGCAATAGAATATACGGTCTGTGAAGTAGAAAAACCATTACGCCTATGGAAAGTCCCACTTTTCAAAAAAACAAACTGTGTGTGTGTGTGTGCGCTATTGTATTGATGATTGGAAATAAGGAGAAATGTGTATGTTCTGACAGGTGGGAATAAGAACAAATGTCTTTTTTATCAACATTAAGGAGTAATAAGGTTTTACATAAAATACCTTTTTGCATTATTGTTGCAAAAGTAATTCAGTAAAGAATCATTGAATTTTTCTTTTTCTTTTTGAAAACAAAATATTCTAAAAGGAAAACAGAGAATGGCTATAAACTGGCAGTGCCCCAAGGGCATTAATAGACTCTTGTTTGGATGTTTCAAGAAATTTCAGGTGCTGGCAAAAACCCTGCAGGCCTCTACAATGAATTGCCCATGCTGTATTATGCTGACAGGCACTCACACTCTTTCGACGACAGTGATGGTCAAGAAATCCAGAAGAAAAAAAACAAGGATAGTGATATGAAGATCTGGATGTCCAGGTAAGATCTAGTAATACGCCGCAGACAGAGATAAAATATTTACAATTTAGGCTACTTTGCAGTCCCTGGAATAACTGGTTTATTTTGTTTCAGTGACATGGGATAACTGCTGACCTGTGTCAACACTTAAGTGTATGAGTAATATATTATATAGATATTTTACATTTTATGATGTTAGGGATAGTGAAATTAATATGAGGTTCATGTCAGATTGAACTAATTAGGTATTATACTAAAGTATTATAAATATATATTCCTTACTGTTCTGTAAGTATTTAAAACATTTAATAAATAAACATACACACACTTTAGAAAATAAGCCATTCTGTTTTGTAGTTCTAAAACCCGGAAGATAATTAGTATTTTGGGTTCCTCTGTGAATTTCCTATGGGATTTTTTAATGGTGGTTTTCAAGTAATGTGAACCACAGGCCTTACGCAGGCCTTGCTTGAAGAGATTTTGTTCTTTGACTAATAACTGTCGTACTTCAAACATGAATTTTGATGCCAATGTGTTTTGTTTAAAATGTGGCCTACATTGCTACAAAATAGCTAAATAAACTATCAAAAAGATGTG
>JADLZN010003718.1:0-28434 GCA_018155175.1 Sinocyclocheilus anophthalmus
TCAAGTCCAATCAGTATAATCAAACACGGCTGGACTCAAATGAAGGTTTAGAACCTTCTCAAGGATGATCAGAAGAAATGGACTGTACCTGAGTTAAATATATGAGTGTCACCGCAAAGGGTCTGAATACTTAGGACCATGTGAATTTCAGTTTTTTCTTTTTTAATAATCTGCAAAAATGTCAACAATTCTGTGTTTTTTCTGTCAATATGGTGTGCTGTGTGTACATTAATTAGGACAAAAATGAACTTAAATGTTTTTAGCAAATGGCTGCAATATAACAAGAGTGAAAAATTTAAGGGGGTCTTAATACTTTCCATACCCACTGTATGTTGACATGCTTTAATGTTAAAAAAAACATTATTTTTCAAATACTGTACATGATTGTAGGTCCTCTATGCCCCACCTCTCTCAAAAGCTTTGTTTTCTACAAAGTCCCTCCTTCCGACAAGCGCTGTCTGCTCTGATTGGCCAGCTGACCCTGCATTGTGATTGGCCGAACACCGCAAGCACTCGTCGGAAATGTGACGCCCCTTACCACAATCGCGAGCTTCATCTTTCAAAATAATGTAAAGACAGAGCCCGAAAGGGAAACAGACTCGAGTCGCGTGACAGATACCGTGATGAAGCTGGTTTGTTTGCAGTACACAAGCCACGGTTACGACAGCTGACTCCACTGTGATCTCTCTCATCCTCTGTCACAGCACACTCGCTAGCAGACAGCACACCCACACACGATGCTCAAAACCCGCTTTGAACAGTCAATAGCAAACACTTAAACTAATAAAAACAGTTCAGCTAAGTCAGAAGCGCCACATTGTCCTAGAAATCAGAATTACCTACTCCTCCAGTTTCACGAAACGGTCGTCCATAGAAATGCATTGCTGTTTTTAAAGATTCCTAATTGCATCTACTTCCGGAAGGCCAAATTAAAGTGCTTTTGCTTTCGCCTAGAAGCGTCTCTCTGACATGACTGCTTCAACACTAACTGCGTTTACTGAAACCACGCTTCTTCTTTGCGTGCACATTTGGGCGCATGATGCAAATATTTCCACATAGTGACCTAGAGTAGTTTGTGGGCGATGTGAGAAACAGAGCCGTTATTTAAATGTTCCTGGGTAGGCTAGGCGAGGATCTTTCCACAACGGGTTTTAAATCTCTAGGAAGAGATACGTCTCTTTGGTTTTTAGAGACTTTATGTTATATTGCAACTTCATGGATTATATGAATTGCAATGGCCTACACACCAAACAGCCTAATCAGGCTTATCGGTAACACTCCAAAGAGGAAGGAAAACTTGAAATCGCATCATATGACCCTTTAAAGTCTAATAAAATATAGATTGACGAAAATAATTGCAAAGCGTACAACAAGAGAAAATTATTAAACAAACTAAAATTAAAAAGAAAACTGCAAATATGAATATTACTATATCCAAATTAAATAATAACTAACATAATGTATAGAAATCTGATTAAACGTACCCCTACCATGAAGATCGTGTGGGTTATGTGATGACGTCGACACATGCCTTGCTGTAAGAAATTTTTCCATTTTTAAAGACCAAGTGATGTATGACTTCTGTTCGTTCATTTAGTTGGGAACAAATGGATAATGATCCACAGACCTTATTTTACTCATAAATCAAAAACTACTATTCTAAAAAGCCATTGAAAAAATCCCCAGAGAACCCTGGCAAATTAGCCTTGCGGGTTGGCCTACAAATTGACGTCATGACTGAACAGCTCTATTCTCTCAGTCTGTTCCTCAGAGAGCATCTTAGTGTCTCTCTCACTCTGAGGGTGGAAATGAAAGAGGAAGGGTGTGCTAGTGCTAGAATTATTATTACCGGATGTCCCTGCCGCAGAACCTGAGAGCCATCTGATGATCTCGTCTCCCTCACTTATGTTATTGGGACCCAGTGGAAATCATTTCCCTAACCCACGGACTAAGCATGGTCTGTTAGTGACACACGTGCTTTTTGCCGAGAATGCCTGAATGCCTCTAGCCCTTGATTATTACTTTCCTTTTTTTTTTTTTCATGCGAGATAAATGGAGCACTCCGTGATTCTTCCCGAGAGGCACTCACGTTCCGAAATAAAAGACCAGAGAGAAGACTAGGATGGGGTGTTCAGTCTGTTAATATATTTTAGTCGTATAGGCTAAAAATCTTGGAGTGTCTGCTTTATCTGACTCACTGTTCAACACAGAGCGCAGCTTAATGTTCCATTTGGAATGGCTATTGCGTAATTTGGAACCATTTTGGAAGTCATAAATATTTAAGTTTTATAGTTACAACAACATGGCGACTAGGTGTGTTATATCAGAAAGCTCAAAGCAGAATGATCGTTCTGCTACGCCTGCTAGCTATCTATAAGTCAGCAGTTAAACGCCATAAACTTCAATTACCTCCTCTAGTAAATAGCGCTTCCGTGTGTCAGAATCACAACTTTCACAGATTTGCACTAGAAGTATTTTCCAAAGTACTGAACTTTACTCACCCATCTGGGCCATCCAATATGTTAAGATTCGTGTGCTGCTTCATCTAAAAGATTTTGAGCAAATTTCTGCATTACTCACTTCTCACTCTTGAATCCTCTGCCCGTGACTGGGAGGTTCCATCCAGAATGAGAGGTCCAAACCGTCTGATACAAACACACAGACAGGTAATCCACTGACTCCAGTCCTCAATAATGTTTGGACGCGTTAAAGCTGCAAATCTATTAGAAATGGTTTTTAACTTCGAGAGTCCTTCATCCATACAAGATACTAAGATGGCGCCCATACGGCCGCCTCAGTGTTTGGCTCTTCAGTTTTTGTACTGTTTTTGTTAGTTTTTCCTTTTTTTTGTTTCTCGAACATGATCAGTTTTACCAGGGATGAGCTGCTGAACATTCGGCAGCACACACCACACAATCTTCTATGTTAACCGGATTTCGTTTATATTCTACCCCTCAAACGCATTTTCTGATCCGACATAATGTACTTGGCGGAGCAGACTCAACTCATAACTGATCAACGCGCTTCGGAGTAGCCAGAACGGGAAGCGAGCCGGCCGGCTCGTGAGCTCAGGAAGCGCGGATTCAATGACCCGTTCCGGAGCATCCATCTGGCGAATTCTCCGCTCTCTACCCAACAAAACACGAGACGACCTTCTTCTGCGCTCGAAACCGGGCAAATAAGGATTTTTCAAAATACTACTTCTGCTAATACTGTGGTTTTCACGGCCACCTGGCTGAATGACGCCATTCGGAACAGCAGCGCTACAGCTGCCGGCTTTTCAGCGTTTTTCGAGCAGAGAGTCCGGCGATGCAGAATCAACGGGGACATCACTGCCGGCGGTCGGACATGCTTATTACCTCAACGAAGGGGTGTACAGATGTTACAAAGCGTTAAAGGAAGTGATGCTTTTCCGTCTGAAGCGCTTATCTCATTAACTGTAACGCGTTCGTATTCCGTGGGCCTGCGGAGTTTCACCTGCCCGTTCCTTTCTCGTGAGTATTTCAAGCCCTGCCGCTCAAGCACTTGTGGAGCTCCGCTTTGATAACATAAACTCGCTGATGGTCCCTGATCACAGAGACAGAACAACAACACGTCGTGCTGACCATGGTCTGTTGTTAATTCTTAATCATTCCTCGGGACTTTAATTAAAGTTCAATCTTCCCGGATGACCGCCCCCAAACAACAGACAGTCACATCACATGGTCCCCACCAGAGACATAAGTATACTGGACCCTTGTACTCACAATAAAGATTGCTCATCGCCTCGGCGTCGTATACGGGTTGATCCCCAGAGCAGCTGTAGGACTCTCTGACCATTGCCTGGTTCATCTTATACCGACTTAAAGGCATAAACTTAAATCTGTTAAACCTGTAGTAAAGTCTGTAAAGAGATTGACCAACGAAACAGAGCAGGCATTGCCAGCCTGTTTCGACTGCACTGATTGGAGTGTTTTTTTAAGCTGCCACCAACGATCTGGACGAGCTCAAAGAATCTATAACATCATATATCAGTTTCTGTGAATATATGTGCATTCCTACCAGGACTCATATAACTTACAACAACGACAAACCATGGTATTTACAGTGCAAACTTCGTCATCCTTCGCAGGGCCAAAGAGGACCCTACAAGGGGGACAGAGTCTGTGTACATCAGGCGCGAACACACACTTAATAAGGCTATTAGAAGTGGCCAGAGGACCTACGCATAAAAACTAGAACACCGTTGTACTGCTGAAGAAGCCTGGCACTCAGTGTGGAAAGGTCTGAAAGACATTATAAACTACAAGACACCATCCCCCAGCACTGAGATGAATCAACAACTTGCTGAAGACCTGAATGGGTTTTACTGTAGATTTGAAACTCCCAATCTAGCACCCACACCCTCTCTGACCATCTCTCTACACAACCGTTAACACCTCCAGCAACCCCCCCCCCCTACGCCAACGTTTCAGATCAGTGAGGATGATGTGCGCCATGGTCTTCAGAAAGAACAAGAGAAGAAAGGCATCAGGTCCAGATGGTGTGACACCAGCCTGTCTTAAAACCTGCGCTGACCAACTGGCCCCATCTTCTCACAGATCTTCAAATGATCACTGGAGCTGTGCGAAGCCCCTTCATGCTTCAAACGCTCCACCAACATCCCCGTCCCAAAGAAACCCAAAAATACTGGACTTAATGACTACAGACCTTTGGCTCTAACGTCTGTGGTCATGAAGACATTAGAGAGGTTGGTGTTGGTTTATCTGAAGGACATTACTGAACCCTTACTTGACCCCCTGCAGTTTGCCTACCGAGCAAACAGGTCCGATGGATGATGCAGTCATATGGACTTCACTTCATCCTGCAACATCTTGGACAAACTCGGACTTATGTGTATCCTGTTTGTGGACTGTTAAGCTCTGCTTATCGCTTTCACACCCGCATCCTAGCACTCCTCCAGACCAAACTAACCCAACTCTCTGTTCTTAGCTCTATCTGTCAATGGATCACCATCTTTCTGACAGATAGGCAACAGCTAGTGAGAATTGTTAAATTCACATCCAACAACCGCACCACCAGCACTGGCATCCCTCAGGGTTGCGTCCTCTCCCCACTTCTCTTCTCCCTGTACACCAACGACTGCACATCTAAAGACCCCCTCTGTCAAGCTCCTGAAGTTTTCAGAAGACACCACAGTCATCGGCCTCATCCAGAACGGCGACGAGTCTGCTTACAGACAAAAGGTTGAGCAGCTGGCTGTCTGGTGCAATCACAACAACCTGGAGCTGAACACACTCAAAAACAGTGGAGATGATTGATCGTGGACTTCAGGAGGAACCCCCCTGCTCTCCCTTCACTCACCATTATGGACAGCACTGTGGCTGCAGTGGAGTTATTCAGGTTCCTGTGCACTACAATCTCTCAGGACCTGAAGTGGGAAACTCACATAGACTCCATTGGTAAAAAGGCCCAGCAGAGGTTGTACTGTCATTCGATTCCTTCGCCAGCTGAGGAAATTCCAACCCTGCCCCAGGAGCTGCTGAACAGTTCTACCAGCCGTCGAGTCTGTTCTGTGCACTTCAATAACTGTCTGGTTTGGCTTAGCTACAAAATCAGATATCAGAAGACTACAGAGAACGGTTCGGACTGCTGAAAGGATTATTGGTGCCCCCCTGCCTACCCTCCAAGAACTGTATACATCCAGAGTGAGGAAAAGGGCTCAGAAAATCACTCTGGATCCATCACATCCAAGCCATCTCCTTTTTGAACTTTTGCCATCTGGTCGGCGATACAGAGCACCGAATACCAGGACAGCACAAGAACAGTTTCTTTCCCCAGGAAATCTACCTCATGAACAGTTAATGTTCTCCCCAGGGTCCAATTAAAGTGAACGTATGTGCAATACCCGTTTCATCAAACAACAGAGAAGAGGACGGAGGTAACGTTATACTTATTTATCACCCTAAATCCTAGTACGTCCCTACAACTATTTTATTTTATTCTATTCCTATTCCCTCTATAGCACACCTGTACATACAATTTATTCTTTTTTTTTTTGTGGTTTATATTTATGCATGTGTATTTTATTCACATCTCACTTTTATTATCTGTGTGTTGTTGTTGTCTCAGTGTACTGGAAGCTTGTGACACTATAACAAATTCCTTGTATGTGCAAACATACTTGGCAATAAAGTTCTTTCTGATTCTGATTCTGATTCTGTTCTGATACTATTATTTCTCTAGTGAAAAAATAAGTTTGTCTGACATCAGAAGAGCGAAACTATGCATAAATGACCATTTGCAAGGGAAAACAGTCCCAGAACAGTTTCTAACGAACTATGTACATGTACGTATGAATGAGTAGACACAGGGCTTTAGCCAACAGCCTTTCACTGGAGGAAGCATTATTATAGATTTTTGACATTTCTTTTTGACATTATTATAGAATTTCGACATTTCTAAAAATGTCTAAAAATAATGAAGAAACAAACTCTGAGGTTGAGTACATTTTCAGCAAAATTACATTTTTGGGTGAACTACTCCTTTAGCTCACCTTTCAGTTGGGTAAGTTTTTTATATCTAGTATTTATTTTTTATTGGTTTATATTTGTTACGATTGAAATGTAAATGTATTCCCAATCATTGTTTCTCATGCGTCATCTGCCATCTTGAATTTATGTTTTGACTGAGGTCGCAATGCAACAAACTAAAATAATTTTGACTTGAATAACACCATTTAATTTAGATTTCAATATGTGCTTAATTTAATTAATGACATGTGTAAGCAGCTCAATGTTTTTGAAACCGAGCATAGCCTATATCTTCTCACTGCTCTTGTCACGTCCTGCCATTTTGCTCCATTTTCAACTCCAGCAGTTCGGGGAATGAATGAGCAGTGGATTTACTTATGGAAATCAACCAATTACCAGAGACGGATGTTTTGTCGGGACATCTGAACGTGATACATTCTGAGAGGTACGGCAGTGAGTAGCCTAAATCCCATAATCCTCTGTGTCTAAGGGCATCTACTCTAATGTGACATTCTGAATCAAGAACACTGAGATTAACACTACCTCTGACGTTCAAGAAAGATGCAAATGCCACACTCTTGATAACTTTATAAGTAAATAAGCTCCCTTGTGAACAAAATATTGTATTAAATGTGCACTTGTAGTGTGCTTTAAATATTATAAGCATATTTTTTTTTTAAATGTAGTTGCAGATAATATAATATTAATGAAATAAGGCCACTTACAGTAAGTTGTACTGTAGTCCACACACTTTTAAAAGTGATAGTACTATTAATTTAAATTAGTTTGCTTTACATCATTATGTGCTGTTAATTTTTTGTCATGCTTTAAAGAAGTAAGCTTATTTTGATGTGTTGACTGGCTTGTCAGTACATTAAACATTCAAGACAATAGGAGTGATTGCATAATTATGAACTACAGATGTACTTAAAGGGATAGTTCACCCAAAAATGAAAATTCTGTCTTAATTTGCTCATCCCTTCCAAACTGTAGGAGTTTCTTTCTCTTTTGAATGTAAAAAAAAAAGGTATTTTAAGAATGTCGGTAGCCAAACAGATTCTGGTTCCCATTGACTAGCCATAATAGGCCTTTTCCCCCCCATAGTTAATGGGGACCAGCAAATGTTTGGTTAAAAACATTCTTCAAAATGTTTTCTTTTATGTTCAACAGTAGAAAGAAACTGATGTTGTGAGTAAATGATGACAGAATTTTCACACAGTTTTTCACTTTGGAAGACAATTGATGGACTGGAGTCATGCAGATTACTTGTTGATTATTGTGATGTTTTTATCAGCTGTTTGAGCTCTCATTCTGACGGCACCCATTCACTGCAGAGGATCCATTGGTGAACCATTGATGTAATCCTACATTTCTCTAAATCTGTTCTGATGAAGAAATAAACCAAGCTACATCTCAGATGGTCTAAAGGTGATTATATTTTCATAAAATGTTTTGGGGGGGTTCTTGTGTGACGATTGCTAAGGATGATCCAAAATTTGCTTTAGTATCTTCTTTTGAAATATATTATTTCCATAATACTTTTTTTTCTTCAGTATGCTAAAGTGTGCTTCCATTTCACAAGGGTTAGCTAATTTTTCATTCACACGAGATTAACCAGAGCAACATTAACATCACAGACTTTGCGGTTCACAAAATAGCATGGACTAATAATAGTTATATGATCATATCTGCTTCAGTGACACTGGTAAACACATTCATTATGACAACAGGTGAGGAAACGCACCACAGGTGGGTGGGTTACACAATTTAATCAACAACTATAATGTCAACACGCTGCAGGTTAGTAGCATTAGTTAGAAAGGTCTTTCCACAAATGCTTACAACATCCCAGGCATTAGGTACTCAATACTGTTAGAAATGACTAATTATAGAAGGGATGGTTCAGCTTTGAATATTAACTGGACGATCCGTGTTCAAAGCCGCAATAAAATGACACCTGTGACCGCACATTCTATATAAACTCACCCACCCTCACCCCAGTGAAAGAAATGTTTCACTAATAATACATTTAGCTCAATATTGAACATTGGTATATTTTATCATATTGCTGGTGCTGCTGTTTTATAAAAGCCACTTGAGTCAGTGTGATACATTGACTTTTACCAAGAACTCTTGGAACCTCCAAGAGTTCTGGGATGAACTGTCCATGGAATGAAATATTACATTAGGACTATCATTTTTAATCTTTGCTTAAATGCATCATTGTCCATACTCTACAATCTAAGCTACAATCATAAATTAAATCTTAGATTTTTTTATAAGAGCCTTTTTGCAATTAGAGATTGCAATCAAAATGCATGTATATACACACACATTAGTAGTTCAGAGGGAGAGTGATTCAGTGTTTTTGAGGGAAATGCCTGGAAGAAACACTCTTCAAACTGATTAGTCAATTCTGAGAAATAATCAGTCACAATGTACAGTAATTCAGTGACTGTTTCTGAACAAGCAAGGAGGCTGTGCCCGCAATAAAGACAAACTGTTCAGCCAATAATAACAAAATACCACATACCACATAGAGCTACCACTTGACAGCAAATGAATATAGCCATATCACATTAGTATTGCAGGTTACTGAGTGGAATGTTGATATGAGTAACACTTCTGTTTGAAAGAATTAAAAAAAAAATTCAGCAAGGACATGTTGAACTGATCAAAAGTGAAAAAAAAAATATTTTGAAAAATGTTCTTTTGAGCTTTCTGTTCATCAACGAGCCATGATGCATCACAGTTTTCACACCAAATTAAATTAAAAATAAAATAAAATAAAAATTTTAAATAAAGAATAATTAATAAATAATCAGGCTCCAGTTGTTTTTCAACATTGATTTATATTCGACATTTTCAGCATATTAGAAGGATTTCTGAAGGATCATGTGACACTGAAGAATGAAGTAATGGCCGCTGAGAATTCAGCTTCTTTCATTTTAAAATATATTAAAATAGAAAACAGGTACTTAAAATTGTAATAATATTCCAAAAAAAATACAGTTTTTACTGTATTTTTTAATCAAATAAATGCAGCCTGGTGTGCATAAGAAACCTTAGCATTTAAAAATCTTTCAGACCCTAAACTTTTGAACAGTAGTGTGAGTACATTAGTTTTAATTCTAACAATTATTTAACATAAGTATTCCAGTTTATTCACCACTGCATTAAAGCATTGCAGCACTTATGACTCTGTTGGCTGTAAAGTAGAAACACTCATGGCAATATCGTGAACTCTGAGAGACCTTCAGTAGAATAGATAAATGAAAGGAAGCTTTCTATGAATCTGGAATACAAATCTAGACAGGAAAGGGGCGCTGTGGTGAAGAGAGGAAGAGAGAGTGATAGGAAAGGCATTAGAAGAGAGGAAATCATTCAAAACCATGACCATTATACTG
Source organism: Sinocyclocheilus anophthalmus (assembly GCA_018155175.1). Lineage (NCBI taxonomy): Eukaryota > Metazoa > Chordata > Actinopteri > Cypriniformes > Cyprinidae > Sinocyclocheilus > Sinocyclocheilus anophthalmus. Next base: position 9,920 of record JADLZN010003718.1, read on the forward strand.
TATTATGCGGCCAAGGATCATTTAAAGTTGCTTATAGGCCTTGACTCGGCCATTGTTATGGAAATGTATAGTTCAGGCATCCTTGGTGCGAAAAAGCTATTCAATCAAATGCAGTCATGTTAGTAGCACTTTGTTAGGGTCCAATATGATGATAATTTAGTTGCAAATAGTTTTCATTCAGGATTTATTACTTCATCTAACTTGACATTCACATGGAGGAATATATATATACAGTATATATATATATAGCAATCAAAACTTTGTTGCTCTGGGATGATACATTACAGTAATGATTATTTAGCACAGTGCCAATAGTCTATAGATGTAGACACATCCCCTGTTTTTACTAATTAGACATTTTCTCAGAATTCAGTTTGCTACATCATTGAAGTTGTCCCCACAAGACACACTGTCAACAACAAATGAAAGCTTCCTCAGCACCAATAGCAACTAACACATATGACTTGTCAACCAGTTATCATCCAATAGCAGGTGAATATCTGTAGCAATTTCAAAACAGCAGCATGAGGTTTAATTCAATTAATTTGGCCACGGCAAACATTTCATCAGATAGTTAGCAGGTGGACACGCAGATGTGAGGTAATTTAGCTACAGTTAGTGTGAAATTGAGAAGGTCTGCAAGGCACATTTATTTCCATCAGAGGACCCACTCTGAGAGCTGGGTAGCAGTACGTCTGATAACAGCTGATTGAAATTCTCCACCATGAACAGAGAGGATTGTTTTCTTTTGAAGATATAGAGTCTGAAGATTTCTGTAAAGTTGTCTGGCATCCAGCGTAGTTTGTTTAGAGGACTGTGAATATGGGTCCAGGCGTGTGCAAACCAAGATTTCACACACACACCCACACACACCACACACACCACACACACAACACACACACACACAAGCTCACACTCAAAAGCCAAAAAATGCCAAAACAATCTTCATTAAATAACCTAAAAAATCGTCAGTGGTCAAGTTAGCTTGATCTACACGTTTTTGAATTCGCTTTAAAGGCCTGTTAAATATTGCAAACGGGAAGGGATGGTTGGTAGTGGATAAAATGGAAGCATTTCACAGAACTTAGCCCAGACATTAAAGGATAATCACCCAAAAATTTAAGTTTGCTGAAAGCTTCTGTAGATGAGATTGTAGGTGTAGATTTCTCTTAAATTGCTTTTCTAGTTTTCTTAAACTGTTCCTTTAAGAAAACAGCCACAGCATAAAGATGTATCTGATAACTTCTTAGTTTGCATAATCTGTTTACCTTTATTCTATAAAATGACCATCTTAAGTTTAACACAGAGCCGTTTTCACTAAAAGATACTCTATACACTATATATATATAGGATATCTTTATATATATATATATATCTGTAGAAGTATCTTTTTCACATTGCTTCACAAATGCAGTAACTACTGTATTTATATATTGTTCTATGTCCTTCTTCTGTATCTTATCCTGTGCTGACACAGGACAAGAATACATTTTTTATTATAAAAGGCTGCTAAATCCTTTGAATCTTTATTGTGAATCTGTAAGAATATAAGACAACAGGATAAATCATAAAACTCCTCGTCATCCAATAATGTCCTCCAGTGATAGTTTCAGCCGAACCATTGGCTCCTGGGCATCCTGTGCCATATCCTAATTTAACACAGATGGATTGGGCCTGCGTGAATGTCTCAGTTGAAGAGTCGGACTGTCTGCTTCTTGAATTGGTATTTGAAGAGGCCACTATTTCCTAGTATTTGTCAAGAAGTTTGTGTTGCTGTGCTTAAAGTGAACATTTGTAAACAGCCACTTGTCCTGGCGGCCCGCGGGCAAGGTCTAGCGCTTTCCGTACCAAGAGCACCATCTCTTGCTTTTCACGGTTGGTACGTAACTGTGTTGAAGGCAGCTGTAGTTATTCGGGAAACAAGAGCACATCTGCCTGGCTCTTAGCAACAGGTGTCTGTGCTTCAGTATGGTATGATGTGGCATTTCACTGTCAAAGTTTAACTCTCAGTAATATGAAAATATTTGTGTTCGCTCGAACTCTGCCAATTCGTGTGGTGTAGACACAGTGACCTAAATAAATACCCACAATGCACTGACGCTCTGGGCGATGCATGTTCGACACAGTGTAATCGCTCTCAAATGTGCCAGATGTATAAAATATAATTTCCCATGCATGCAATGTATGCATAAAAATATGACCCAGTTCTGCATCCAAAAGCAGTCAGGAAACGATTCCGCCATCTGAAATGTGATTTAAAGTGTGCATAAATACAGATGTTTGCAAGCTGGAGTAGCCTTAATTTATGTTTTGCAAGGTCATGTCGCAGATGATGCTCAAATCAAGCGGCGGTTTTGTCCATGTGTTTTTTATAGATGTTTTATGGTGTTTGACAGTGTAATGAATGGTGGTTTTGATGTAGGTTCGTATTGTCCCGTTGCAGCTGTTGTAGGGAGCCCATCTCATCAACCCGCTTATGGCTGTAAGAGGCTTTCTGCTGACTCATGCCTGTGTATCATAGGGCCTGTGCATTTGTGCTGACTCACTCACAACTTTTATTAAGGTGACAGAGTAGAACATATGTTGCTTTATTGTGGTGTAGATACACTGAGTCTGAACATCTGCACTTTCACACTCACTCAAAGCTTTAGGCTATGTACCAGTCAACTAATAGTGCAGCTTCACAAGGTATTTGGCCATCGTAACTAAGATTAGAAAATATCCATATGTTTATGATGACATAAAATAGAGTAAATGCATGTGTATATAGATAGATCTAGATCTAGATATAAAAATATTTTTTGGCTTTAGTATATGCCCGATTTTTGCCCCTGATAGAGTGTTTTCTGTCAGGCTAAGAGATGACGCAATAAAGCCTGATGAAGAATACAGAACATGCAGACACTACCAGCGCTTGTCATGCTTGTCTCTGTGTTCTGGTTGTTGTAGCTGTGCGTGCGTGCATGCGCGGGTGTTGTGTGTGTGTGTGTTGTTTTCCTATCTGGCCATTTGAAAGACATCTTTAGCCTTCTGAGTCAATTAAATTGGAGCTGCATAACAAACACACACATATTTGTGTGTTCCTCCTGCAATACTAATAAAATGTGGGAATATCTGTTGTTAGCTGATTTGTTTATTCATTCACTTCTCAGTATGAACATCTGCGTTACTTGCTCAGTATGACTATTGCAACTTTGTCAAAACAGCAAGCTCTAATCTGATTGGCTGGCTTTCTGTAGTTTCTGAATGCACATAGTTTTATCCATCTGACTTTTGTTTAGTAGCATGTAAACAGGGTATCTTTAAATGCAGCTGGATACTCTGCTTTGTACTTTAAACTGTGATTGGATTACATTATGGAAATGTCCGCCTCCCGTCTAAGTGGGTGATTCTTGGCCAGAATAAGCTGCACTGTGAACTGTATTTGTTGCTGATAATCAAAAGTTTGGCTATGAGAGTTATGAGAGATCTCTGAAAATCATTTCAAATGTCAGTTTTTATATCTGAGACACTCATCAGTGCTGGTGTTTGTACTTGTGTTATGTCTGCTTATAATGAGTCAACGTTTCGCTTACATCAGCTTGCGCTTGTTTGCATGTGATATCTTTGATCCCAAGGTTAATGCGCCACTCGGTGCATTTTGACTTTTCTGTCACAGCTGACCACCTGTATTCTCTCTGTGTCACCTTTACCTTGCCCCAAACTTTTGCCCCCTACCATCCACACCACCTGTCACATACACACACACACCTGGGCTATCACACAATAGCCTTCTGCTTGTGGCATGTTGTATATGCACTCTTGTCTTTCTCTCTTAACTATGATTCACTCACACTTTGAGGGTGTTTAATTAGAGGTTTTATCTTGTGAACAGCATCTTGTCTTTTTTTAAAGACCTTTATTTAAAAAAATCTTTACCAAAAAAAAGTTTTCCCCCTTCTTTTTTATTTTTTGGAATATAAGCATTCAATTTAGCATGTACAGCTCATTCTGAATGTTTATGTTTGTGACACATAAATTGTACCTTAAAATAATTGACTTGCCTTATACAGCTTTATTTATTTATTTGTTCATTTATTTATTTATAATTTTTCTGTAACTTAAAAATGATTTAGTTATATTTTATTTTATATTTCATGTTTTGTTTTAATTTATTTTGTTTTATCCAATTTTTTTCTCAGTGAATATCCCGTATCATTCGAAAATGTCTTGACATACAAGAAAAAATAAATAAATCGTGCGCAAGATTTACTAATCAATGGAACTAAATAGCAATTGTGCGCACAATTTAGCCTACATTTTTTCCTGCATGCCATGTGCGGCTACCGTATGAAACTGATTGTAAACACAGTCGACTTGTTGACTTTTAAGATGCAATTGCATGTTTAGTTGGAAAGTGTAGAAAACTGTCAAGTAAAACTAATTAGTGTGCTTAATTATTACATTTAAGACCTTCTTTAATATTAAAAGTGGGCAGAAATATGACAGAATATAGTAGAATATACTTTTAAAATCCAGTTTACCTTTATATCCAATAAAAATAGTATCCCATCCCTTTATGAATACACACGTTAATGATGTTGATATGATATTGCAACAGGCTTCTCGCAACAAGGCTGTGTTGTTGTTTCTGAATGGTTAGAGCTCATGTGAAGGCCCATTGTTCCCAAGGGCAGTCTGAACACACCAACAAAACGCCATCGATCAGGAGCCCATTATTGATGTTCTGATAGCTAGGGACTGATCAATAGATTGAAGCAGTGTGTGTGTGTGATGGGGCAGAGAGGGGCTTCCTCTGTCACTGCTGCTGCTGACTGCAGACTTCAACCTCCACCACAGAAACAATCCTGACGGTGATGGAGTCCCTCCATAAACAATCTGTTGTTTGCTGACCTGAACCTGGGAAAGCTGACAGTGAATCCGAATGAGAAATAGTTCACCCAAAAATGGAAATTCAGCCTTCATTTACTCACCCTCATTTCATTCAAAATCTGTATGAATTTCTTTTTTCTTCTACTGTATGTAACACAACAGGTAACTTTTTGAAGAGTATCCTGACCTCGCTTCAAATGAAAGGGAATGCAGATTGGGGTCAGGATTTAAAACCGATGCAATAGCACCATAAAAGTATCGTTAAAAACAGTCCAATGATTCACAAATTATATTTCAGTTAATCTGAAGCCGTACAATAGTGTGGTAAACAGACCCAAAAAATGTTTGTCATTAATTGCTGAAAATCTTAACCACTGTGACTGGATCTAGATCATTCGATTTGTGAACATATAAGAGTGTTTTTTATTAAATGGATCAACAAATTCACTAAAAGAATTTACCTCGAAGACAGGAGTCATACAAATTTTTAGTAAGAATCAACTACAATATATTAAATAATAATAATAATAATAAATATTTAATATGTATTATATATTGATATACAATGTAAATATATAATTGTAACATTTAAAATATGTAATTTGAAATTTGGTTTTTTTTAACATCATCAGTATTATTAACATTATTACAGCTTGAGTCTAGCCAAGTTTACTGCAAACAGTCATGACTATATGTAATGATTATATTACGATATATATATAATATATATATATACACACACACACACATCATAAATTATAAATCATTTTTATTTATATATATAACTGTGTATTATAATAGATAGCGTTTCTAATCTTTTAAACACAATTTTATTTGCGAGTGTGTGTGTTTGATATAAAAAGATAACAGCTAACAGGTCTGAAGAAACATGGAGGGGAATATATAAAGATTTTCCATTTTTGGGGTAAATTATTCTTTTAAACTGGGATAGGATAGGGTCCAATTTAATTTGGATCCAAACCCAAAAACTCGCACACCTACAGCCAATACTTGTTAATGTAACAACAGTCATGAAAAATCATCAGTCTCTCACATAATTCTCCCAGCGAATTATGTTTTTCACCTCACATCGCTCATCAAAGGTGAACTTTGCAATCTTTCTCTCTGATTAAATTCATTAAGCAGTCACACAGCGTTAACAAAATCACTAATGCAGGAGAATACAGGGGGAGGGATGATGGACAGAGCATTTCCGTGGGACTATTGTACCTGTCGGCCTGCTGTCATAGAGAAATGCTTTAACTGTACGTTTAATCTTCTCTAACTTCTTTTATCTGGTGCTTTCAGAGAGACTGAGAGAGTAAGTGGCTGCGTTAATGGCTGCTAATAATGTTCTGGGTATAACTGTTTTAAATATCGGTGCTTTAATTAAGATTGGTGTTCTCTGTAGTATGTTGTTGGGGGAAGGGAAGTGTGCTGTTGTCTGCTGCAATCAGTGGTGCTTATTGAGCCAGACGGACTGATTGTTCTCTAATAATCATGGTGAATGATGTAGTTATATATAAATTAGAATTATGATTTTTTTTTCTGTTGTATTTAGTGTAAAAAATTTTCATCATGTCATTCTAGTTGCCATTCACTGTTCATTCATTCAGAAACCTTTATGATTAACTCTTTCCCTGCCATTGAAGGAATTTTCCAGCTTTTCCGTGTTTTCACCGATGTACGATAGGAGGCACTATTACGCATCTTCTGAAAGAGTATTTAATGTCTGAGTCAAAACACGGCAAAGAAGAAGCAGAAACAAGCGATCGTGTATGTAAGCAGATGCATATGTAAAATAATGCAATCATCAAACATTAAACAGCATCTAAATTAAAACTGCCTAACGTTACTGAATGAAATGTCGACTCAGGAAGTGGTTTAGGACTGTGCAAGCTTTGGATGTGTTGATGGAGATCTATTCCACCTATGTTTTGATCGTCGATCTGAATCTGATCCCGATGTCGTTTTTTACAAAAACATTTTGTTTAAAATGTTGCTTTTTTTCACGAAACTTACCCACATTCCAGTGTTGATAAAAATATATATTTATATTGCATGAAGCTAGAATAAAATGTTTTGTTGTTGTTGTTGTTTAAAAATAGAGGCTCTGTTCTTTGTTTAGACATTTGTTTAGCTTCAATTTAGTTTAGCTACTTTTTGTTAGTAACTTTTGTACGTTTGTTGGTGGGGGGTTTTCCCCCACAACAGTAGCTTAATAACTTCTGCACCATTTCTAGCATCACTGAATGTAAATGCAAAAATAATCAGTCATTGCAGTCACTGCAGTTATTGATCATTTCAGTTTTAACTATTTTGCAAATACTTTACAGTTAAGATTAAATTGGTTAACATCAATAAATTGTGGTTAATACATTTTGCATCATTAGTAAAATGCTGAATTAGTGCATTTACTTTATAAATATGTTATTGTTTGTTTTTGCTGATAATACATAAACTAATGTTAACTTGAAATGAAAATTGAACGATAGCCGCGGCCGATATTGGTTTTTTTTTGTGGGGCTTGATAAACGATGCCGATATTAGGGAGTAAAAAAAGGCAGATATCGATATATTGGCCGATATTCTTTATGTATATTATAGTACAGTACCAGTCAAAAGTTTGGACACTTTCCCATTCGTGTGTCCAAACATTTGACTGGTACTATATATAGAATACAGTATATACATAAACAGAATGTATATACATAAACACATTTTTTGCATTGATCACTCAAATGTGGTGATCAAACCCTTATAATGACGTGACAAAGATATATAATGAAGGCAGGGCATTTAACAATTTAACAAACTTTATTATCCAAAATGAGTCTGACATCATTGCACTGGACAGTAAAGTTGAAGTTTATTCAACTTTATTTCAATTAAATTCCATTCAACTTTATTCCTTTGACGTTTATTTCACTTCGGAACATTCATTCACGGATTTGCGCTACTGTCTTCACACACAGACGAAACTTACTAGAGAAGTGTGACATAATATACCTCTGTAAATAAATATAAATTTACGTCTCGCGCACTTTAATGCTCTTTAAATTTAACGTGTATGTTCCCTTGGAACTGGATTCATGGCGGAATTTCATGTGAAGTCCAATTCGCAGGGCACTTACTGTCGAATAAGACAATGCTTGAATGCTTGAACAAGAGACCTCCTTACTGAAGTTAAAGTGTTTGGCTGGTGTCACTATCTCGCGAACACGGCGGCGGATCTCTACCAAATTCAGCTCGAGGAGCCTTCTCGAACGCCACCCTCTGCGTAGTTGGTAGCCCCCCGGGATCGCCAGATCGCCAGCGCCCGACCACGAATTTAACCGTCTCCCGTAACTCCCGAACCCCGGGGGCTATCGACGCGGTGGTGGTCTCATTCGAAAGGGGGCCTCGAGATGTACACTCGATTCGTGTTCAAGAGGGTTCCTTGAGCTGAAGGGATCCCCTGAATTTGGTGTGAATCCACCGCACTGTTACGGAGATATGGTTGTTCAAAGTTTCAGTGGTTTTCCATACACTTAAGCTTCAAAAGCGTTTCATTCAGGTTGCGTGCAAACTATGTAATTACAACACCATTTCAAGCCGTTTATGCATTTTATGTTCTGAAAAATATTTCTATCGCGCATAATTCGCCGATAACGATATATCTGCGACAGGCTCATATCGGCTGATAATATTGGCAAAACGATATATCGGTCTGGCTCTAAAAATGACCCAATATAAAGGTTTTAAACGTGTTATTCATTGTGATTTTATTTTAGCTATTGCTTTAACTAATGTTAACACACAGAACCTCATTGTAAAGTGTTACCACTACTTTAAATCATTAGTAGCTTGTAGCTTGGCAACCTATAGTTTCAAAATAACAGTAAACTCCTGTCATGCATGGCCTTGTATGGCTTATTGCTTTTTTAAACATGTGATTTGACAATCTAATGATGACCAGTGGGATTTGCAGTGCATGTTTACTCATTAGTTTAACAGAGCGACAGTGACCAGACATGAATGTTGTGCTACATCGAGCAGTTAGAGGTGAGACACAGGAGCTTTTTCTTCATTAGGACATCACTATGATGATTGCAAACATGACTAGACTGTCCAAAAAATGTCCATCAGGATCTTATACTGCAGCTCTCTTTTTCCAGCCAACCCAGAGCCGTTCAGAAAACTGTTCTGCTTCCGACACACTGCGATTTGCTCTAAAGGCTGGAAACAAAAAGCAAATCGCCTAAATCCCCTCCACGGGATTTCTGTCATTAACTCGTAGAAGAAAGCCTGTCGCTCCGTCTGCCGGTGCACATGCTGTCCGCTCCCCTTCCAAATCTTTCCGCGATGGCAATTAGGTTTAAGAGAAACACGCTGTTACACATCGGTATATTTACATTTACGTGTCCAACTGTGCAGCCATCATGACAGTTTAGGCGCTTAAGTATGAGATGCCGTGATTCATAGTTCAGGCAACCAACAAGGTCAGATTCTTACAGAGTCGTAGATTGTAAACATAGCCAGTGCGTGTGTGGGTGAGTCAGAGGCTGAGAATAGTAAGCTCCGAATTCCCGGGGTGTGTCCATATGGCTTATATTGGAAAAGAGTGGACTCACGCGCAGGTGACGGGTCCGACTGTGATTAAATTGAAGCCAGTGTAGAAATGCTTTGATAAGCCTCACCATGAAACAGAGCAGTGCCTGACTCATCAATGAAGAAAGCTGCCCAGAATTAGTGAGAGGACCAATTACACACAACAAGATCGACCCAATATAGATAAACAGGTAAAGATGGGAGGGAGGAAGAGGGAAAAACAAAAGGCGGGTTTGTTTGTTTCTGGCTGTGTTAGTTCATTAGCACGCTAGTAGGGGAGAGGGCAGCTCTTTGGGCATGTAGTGTGCCTGCAGACCTGATGAAGGGCATCTTTTATATGAGCCAAAGAAACACAGCTTCTCCTTTGTGTGTTATAGGACACCTATGTATCCAAATAATACACAAACATACTGAATAAACAGAACAAGAACCTGTCTTACAAATGAACATGGATGTTGTTTGACATTATGAAGTCTATTTAATGTATTTCTGAATCAGTCCTCATTATCTCCAAACATGTTGATATTGATAAATTAACCATATATCATGGTTTCCACAAAATTATTAAAAAGCAACTGTTTTCAGCATTGGCAATAAGAAATGTTTCTTGAGCAGCAAAATCAGCATATTTGAATGATTTCTGATGGATCATGTGACTGAAGACTGTAGTAATAATGCTGAAAATTCAGCTTTTCCACATTATTAAATTACATTTTAAAATATTTTAAAACAGAAAACAGTTATTTTAAAATTGGTTCACTTCCAGAATTAAAATGTCCTGATAATTTACTCACCCCCATGTCATCCAAGGTGTTCTGTCTTTCTTTCTTCAGTCGTAAAGAATTTAAGGTTTTTGAGGAAAACCTTCCAGGATTTTTCTCCATATAATTGACTTCAATGGGTTGAAGGTCCAAATTTCAGTTTCAGTGCAGCTTCTACCAAGACGTGAATTTGTGGCTAAAAAAGTATATATATATTTTTTTTTTTTCAAAATCAAACAGATTGCTGGTAAAACATTCTTGTAAATTATATTGATTGTCACAAAGCTCAGCCTGATGGCTTTAAGCTGCTAATTAAAGCAGTGGGACTAGTGATCATGCATGGAACAAAATGGTCATAAATCTAGCAATCAAAAAATGTTTTAATATTTGTGTATTCAGATTATGTATTTGTTATGAAATCATAGCATATAGAAGTAATCATTTGCATTTTATTTCTTTCAATAAATATAAACCATAACCAAGGCTTTAAATGAGACTAGTTAACTAGAGGCAGTAATTGCTATACTAAATATCCTTCATCTACAATTGTCTTACCATAAATTGAGCTTTTGTTAAACATATTAAACATAGTTACAGTGTAAACATAATTACAGACATATTAAATAATTACAGTACCGTGTTCATCATTTACAGTAGGTTTGCCAGCCTGAATGTTTCTGATGAGATCAGCTATAGTCACTTGCAGACTACTATTTTAACAAGTTTTAAAGCAATTCGTTCAAGTGTTTGTGTCAACATGGTGAAGATTAGCTCCCAAGTAGTCATCATGATGAACTGATTTAATCAGCACACTGACGCATCTTTTCCATTGTCTTCCATTCAAACATGTAAAATAAAACAAATTAAATATTTTATCTTTTAGTATCCATTTACATATTATTACATGAATTTCAAATTATTTTCAAATATAATTATTTTTAGTATGTAACTGTTTTATAGTAAATATATATAGATAAATTTCTAGTTATGCTTAATATTTTTTGGGATTTTATTGAGTACAATCTCTATAACTGTATTTCTTAATAAAAACCTTATCCAGTAATCTTAAACAACTGGGAATGTCATGGAAATTCATTGGTCAAAAGTGATGGGAACTCCTTCTAAAATCTCATAACACACTCCGGCCCTACGTTCTGACTTCCCAATTTTCTGTAGGACGTAATCATTGGTAACATTAATAATCAGGACCACCCAGCAGCAATGTGCCTGTAGCTCTGAACCTTTTACATTCTTCAAAATGAGAACAACGTTAAAGAGGTTTTAAGGGTGACTTTGGGATATGCTGTTGTCCTGGGTTGCTTTTTTGAGGCTTCGTGCTTCATTTTAAAGAGTAGAGCTTCCCTCAAAACAGTTTTCTCGCTGCATGTCCATTAGAGACCGCTTCACAGAAGAACCTTCCCAGCTGCTCGTCGCTCTTTCTTACAGGCTTTCTCCTCTCGTGTTCCATGTGTTATGCGGCCTCCCTCCGGTTCCAGCAAATCCATTGCTTTGATATGCAACTCATGTGTTCGCTTTTTAAGGGCTGTGTCTCTCTCGTTTTTCCTCACAATCTTCTCTCTCACATTCTCTCTCCCTCTCTTTCTGTTTTCTCACAATCTACGTCTATCCAGCATCTAAACGTAATTGCTCTGGAGTGAATGTGGTGGAGACGCAAGCTGAGGAGTAATGCAGAGTGCTTAGAGACACTGCAAGGAGACTCGTAATTATTACCAAAGCCTCTTCCCTGATGTGGACAGATAACCTGTCTCTCTCTTTCTCGTCCTCCCTGTCGCTGTCTATTTCTTCAAACCATCTATACAAACTTAATTTGTGATTTCTGCATGCAGTAAGTCTGACATGCATTGTCTGATTGTGTTTGTTTGTTTGTTTTCAATCATTAGCTCTGATCAGAGAATTAAATTCTAAGCAAACACACACATTCCCCTGCATGTAAAGAGCATGGCAAGCTTTAATGCCATTTATCATCTGAACCAGTGTTGATAACCCGTGATAAGAGTACAGACGTGCACAAAGCATTTCACAGAGACCCGGAACCCCCTGTGTGACATTGTTTGTCATCTTTTTGTAGCAAAATAAATATTTAGTTAAGTACTACAGTTTAACATTGTTTGGTTCAGTAATATGAAATAGTGTGGTATTTAGTGTTCATTAGAATGATTTCTGAAGAATCGTGTGACACTGAAGACTGGAGTAATGATGCTGAAAATCCAGCATTGCATCACAAGATAAAATGCATTTTAAAATATAGTTCAAAAAACAAAACATTATTTTTAAATTGTAGTATATTCCAATTTTCTGTTTTTACTGTATTTTGATCAAATTAATACAGACTTGGTGAGCATAAGAGACTTCTTTCAAAAACATTAAAACATTTTATTGACCCCAAACTTTTGAACGATTGTGTATCTATGGTTATATGTACTGTATATGGTATATGGTTGTATTGTTGTTAGCTACATTTTGACTGTAGTTGGACTACCAAGTCAATATTAAATTTAATTGTAATTCTTACGGAAACAACCTTTACTTTTCTGTTGACATCACCCCGGTTCCATGAGCTGATTTGATCCAATCAAATTCCAGAAGTTCAGAAAATGTATTTAAAATTGAGTAGTTTGCAGATACCCTTTGTAAGTAGCTTCCCAACACTGATCTGAATATTTCACATCCAGTGCATTAGTTGTGCTTATCGATGGCTCCCAATAGCCCAGCAGCTGCTGTTCACATCTCACATAATTCCCTTTGTTGAGGTGGGCGTGCGTGCGTGCTGCATGCTTGTGTGTGTGTGGTGTGTGTGTGTTAAGGAAGATTAAGGTGGTGACGTGAAGTTTGGGCATGCAGCGAGACTCTGAGGTTGGAGTCATAAAACTTCCAAGCCAGGCTATTTCGGGCTGCACCCCTGGGGCTCTGAGAGAGATGGAGGGAAAAGGTAAATGCTGTAAAAATAGAATGAAAGAAAGACAGAAGGAAAGAGATGAAAAGAAGAGGGATTCCTGGGCATCCAAATCACTATTTCAGTCCTAGTGTCTTTAGACTGTTGATGATATCATTGAGAAATGCTATGCATTCACCTCTCTCTATTAATCTAAACCACAAATCTCTTCAGGGATTTTCACACTGTATTTAACCCTGGGTTATCATCTTTTTAACCCCGGGTAAGGTCACTCTTTACCCTGGGTTATGCAACATTTCACTTATTTATTTTGAGAAGTCATTTTGAGAAGAGGTTAAGCACCGCTTTTAACCCTAGGTTATGAAACCCTCACGAACTGCAGAAGCAAAGGTATACGCTATACAGTGTGTTGCCAGAATGTTACAGCGAATTATTTATCAACAGAAAAACAATCATAAACCACCTCATTCTATATTCATGTGCTTTGCCACAGAAACCTCCACTTTAACATTAAACATTTTCAGAGATGGACAGGCAGTTATTAAAATGGGTCATTTGCCAATCAATCTTATTGACCTCATAAATATGCAAATAGGAATATTAACCCAGGGTTTCCAAATGTAGAGTATGAACCCAACTGCCCAGCATTAATTACAAATCCAGAGCAAAGTATAAATAGCGTGCAACATGAAACAAGTTAACCCAGGATTATCTATACGTATGACCCTGCGTTAACAATTTCAAGTGTGAAAATCCCTTTCCGTCATATTCCTTCCTTATCTTTCTCAAGAGTTCTTACCCAGGTCCATGTCTCCTGCTTTTGGTCTCTGTGAGTATGGGCTTCCTTTATACACAGCATCCAGAAGCTTCTCCTTCACCTGGGTGATAGTGTCACAGTTCAGGCATTTCACAGTCACCTCTGGGCCGTTCTCGTTCTCCGGGTTCACACAATGAAGTGTCTAAAAGGAGATGAGATAAATCAGTCTGAGCAATTTATTATTAGCATCTAGTTTGAACAGTTAAAGCACTCTTGCACTGTAAAATCAAGTTGAAAACACCAGTGAGCTGCCTACCCCTCTCAAAGAAAACATTTATTTATAGAGTAATGATTAATATATTCAATTATTGAATGTATATTGAAAATATATCGAATAATATTGTTAATACATTACAATATATTGAATAATACATAGACAACGTCACTTTTCATATATTGAAATATATGTGACAATATATTTAATTTTATATTCAGTAATACACTTTATAATGTATAGATGTACATGTGATAAAATGTAGTACTGCGTGTATAAATACTTGAACATATGTACTATATATATTTCTATATTTACATGGCAACATATATATGTTATTATAGCAATCAATCCATTAAGTTATAAATGTAGTAATCCAACTGTCCAAATGTCCTAAAATGTTAATGTAATACTTTTTTTCTTATATACATCCCACATATTTTCATATATGAAATGTGTAAAGATGCAAATAATAAAGTTAGATATGTTTATGAATACTGTGTGTTCAGATTTATGTAAACCCACGTGAAAGAGAAATTTAGTGTTTCAATATTTCTATTACATGTAAAAATGTGGTGCAGTTTGTCTTATTTTCTATAGATTTTTTATATGGATCAATATTCCAATGCAGTATATAGCACTAGTTTCCCATATATAGAACTGTAATATAATCACATTATATTTTCCGGTATGTTCCCACATATTTTTGGTTTTGTAAGGGCAGTTGCCTTCTTAAAAAGCTCACAAGTGACTGATTCGAAATACTCTACATTTGAGAAATCCATCAGCAGGGAGTATGCATAACACTCTTTACATGAAGTGAACAGAGGATTGACTCAATTAATTTCAACAGGGTTTAGTGTTAGCATGCTGCTAAGCTAACAACATACACTTTAACAAACTTCCAGCTTGATTTTTTTGCTTCTATAATAATGTGCATGAATTGTGCACATGAATTATACCTGAGATCATCAGATACATTTGGATTTAATCCTGATTTTATGCAAATTCAAATATGGAGAGACATAAAGAAACATCAGATGAGTTCGTTGTTGTGCACTTGCACTGACCAGTGTCTTGTAGTCAATCTGTTGTCGGATGAGTTTGTCCTCACTGAGGGAGTATCGGGCCTCTCCAGTGATGGCATCTATAGGGCCTTTTTCCATCTGCTGTTTCATAGCACAGTACAGCATGAAGAGAGGCTCACCTGCACACTCCTGTAGAGAGAGAAAGAGTGTCAGAAACAACAACAGTGTGTTAGGACTCCACGATGTCATGAATACATGCACTGTGACTTTTTCACCTCATAAAAAGTGGAAGACAAAGCAAAAAGATGACGCAATCAATAGCCCTTCTTTCCTTTCATAGTAACACATGGACATAAAATCATTTCAGGTATGTATATTGAGCAAAACTTGATTACTGATAAACTGTCACTTCAGATGTGAAAAACAAGCAGCTATAATGATGCACCGCTTTCAAATAATCACAAGGACTTGCCAATCAATACAACCATTAGCCTCTCACACCCTCAAAAAGCCCCTCTCGAAAAAGACAAACAGTTTAAACGCAGGGGAGAGAGAGAGCGATAGATGGAGGTTAACGATTGGGAGGAAGCACTTAAACCCCTTTGTGAAACGAACGGATGGGTGTGGAGAGAAAGAGTGATTGCTGGGTGTGTGGACTGATAGGCTGTTTTCTGCATTAGCATTAACATCTTTCACTGACTAACAAACAACTTTATGTTTTTCAGTTTCTTAGTTCTTTATATTTATGTTTCTGGCTGATTAGATGTCCATTAGCAGTTAACTAGCCTTATATAGTCTGGTTTATGGTTCATATCACTTATTTTGGACAAATAGCATCCACTCAGAGAGCAAGACTTGGTCTGACTGACATGTAAAGTTACCAGCTAAAACTAAAAACTAAATAATGCTTAAAATACAAATAAAACTTTTAAAATGAGAAATTATTTTAAAATCAATGAATACGTTTGCTTAGCTATAGTTTCTGAGCTACAATGACTAGCAATTAACAGTCTTATTCATAGAAGTTTCAGATTTTGTATGGTATGTGAATAAGCTTGTTAATCGCTAGTTTCTGCCTCAGAAACTAGCAAGTTTATTCACTGTAGCTTCAGAGAGCACACATTGTGTGAATTATAACACACAAAATCTGAAGCTATAACGAATAAACATGTTAATCGCTAGTTTCTAGGGAAAAATATAATTTGAAGAATACTGAGACAAAAGCTAACAATTAGTAGTCTTATTTTGTAGCCTCAGATTTTGTGAGGTATGACAATAAACTATAATTGCTAGTTTTTGCCTCAAACAACTGATTAGCAAACGTATTAGTCATTGTAGATTCAGACAGCAAATATTGTGTGAATTATACATTAACACACAAAATCTGAAGCTACAATGAATAGACTCGCTAATCGCTAGTTTCTGAGGCAGAAGCTACAAAGGATCTGAGCGGCAATCTGAAGCTATAATGAATTGTAATGAGTTTGAGACAGAAATGAACAATTAGTAATGGTATTCATTGTAGCTTCAGACAGCAAATATTATGTGAATTACATATTTTAAAAATCTGAAGCTATAATGAATAAACATGCTAATCGCTAGTTTCTGGGGAGGAAACTACAAATAATCTGAGGAACTGTACTGAGACAGAAACTAACAATGAATGGTCTTACAGTATTTGTAGCTTCAGATTTTGTGCGGTATGAAAATAAGATTACTAATCATTAGTTTTTGCCTCAAACTAGTGATTAGCAAACGTATTCATCATTGTTGATTCAGATATAGCAAATATTGTATGAATTAACACAAAATCTGAAGCAACAATGAATAGACCTGCTAATCGCTAGTTTCTGAGGCCGAAGCTACAGAGGATCTAAAGCTACAATCTGAAGCTATAATGAATTGTAATTAGTTTGAGACAGAAATGAGCAATTAGCAATCTTATTCAATAGATTCAGACATGGCAAATATTGTGTGAATTACACATTAACAAAATCTGAAGCTACAGTGAATTAACTTGAAATTTAAAATTGAAATGTGTTTCTGAGACAGAAACTATTAGCAGTCTTATTCAATGTAGCTTTAGATTTTGTGTGGTACTATGTGAAAAAGCTTTCTAATCTGCCTCAGAAACTAGTGATTAGCAAGTTTATTCATCATTGTAGACTCAGACATAGCAAATATTGTGTGAATTACACATTTACACAAAATCTGAAGCTCCAGTGAATTAACTTGATAATCGTTAGTTTCTGAGGCAGAAGCTACAAAGGATCCAAAGCTACAATCTGAAGCTACAATGAATTGTGATGAGTTTCTGAGACAGAAACTAGCAATTAGCATTCTTATTCATTGTAGCTTCAGATTTGTGTTACTATGGGAAAAACCTTACTAATCGCTAGTTTCTGCCTCAGAAACTAGTGATTACTAAGTTTACTCATTGTAGCTTCAAACGTTCCAAGTCAAAATCTAAGATAATTTCAGAAGATTGATAAGGTTCAATGCAGGAAACTTGTAAACCAAAAAAATTGCAGCGAGCTGTCACATGCGAGACATGTCAGGCATGTACCCCTCCTCAACCGACCCCCGACCGAAGTGATTATGATGGGCACGGTGAAACTCGGAAACCCACCGTCTCCCTCCGCCTTACACATACCCACACGAAACAGTTTCCTCTGGTTTTCTCCATCACTTCATCCTGTTTTACTCCACCTACCCTCCCACCATATGCTGTTAACGTCTCGTTAGCATCTGCGCTAATTAAGCCGACAGCTGCTAACGAGAGGGAGTGCGAATACATCACTCTTAGAGACCCCCACTGCAGCGCGTGCGGCCGAGAGACCAGACCTCATCCCACGCTTCAGCTTCATTAAAGAAAGAGACAGAAAGAGAGCGAGAGAGTGCAGACCACATAACCAGACCTCACCCACCCATAGGGCTAATGAACAGTAGCAGGAAAATATCCTGTTGAAATATAGAGCTAGCAGATCAATTATCCCACATCACAGCCTTGAGCAGACCTTGTTCAAAAGCACCACTGTGGCCAGAATGTTGATAAAAAAAACACACTTTGTGAGAAAGATTAGATTCGTGTCAGTTTGCTTCAACTGTGCTGTCTGAGCTGTGTCTTCATATGTGATATTACAAGCTGTGTGTTGGTGACAACAGCTTGTCAGTTCCACTAACTCACACCACAATCCCATCCGTCTAAAACAGCGCCGGTTTTCCTAATGCTAATTAGCGATCTCAAACTGTCTGCTTCTGAACTTTTGTCAGCTAGCAGAGGAGCCAAACAAGGCCTGTAAACAGTCAAAGCTTGAAA
>JADLZN010003719.1:0-76153 GCA_018155175.1 Sinocyclocheilus anophthalmus
TGTGCTGAAAAGTGCACAGCCATTACTTTTTAATTAATGTAACGTATAGTCTTAATGGTGTTTGGCCAATCGTCATCCTGACCACAGGCTCTACTCTTCAGCACAACTGTAACCTCACAAACTTACACATACCAGAAACCCTTTTACATTTCTAAATAATACAACATTAACTGATCTCCCCCTATATTAATATTAATGCTGTGAATGTGTGTATATATGTGTGTACATACATTCACATTTATATGGGAACATCTGCATATAGGACAAAGTAAACTCAAGGATGCGACGCGTCTGGTGTTCCGCATCACGCTTCATCTCGTCCATTTCCAGCCGCTCGCGCCACACGTTCATTTTCTTACGGAGTGAAAAACATGGCAGAGCAGAGAGGACACAGACAGACAACCAGCTGACAGACACGACAGAGCAGGTCACTTTTGATCATAGGAGACAAAGTCTCAGCGTTCAAATTCTGTTAGCTTTATTAAGACAAATACAGTTTATGCCTCAGTTCAAGCGAGGCAGGAGTGCATTCTATAATTAGCCTGAAATAAACATGGAATGCACATCAGATTCATGTTGAAAGATACACTACAACTTAATGTATAGTGTCTCATGTAATCACTCAATGAGTGTCTCAACCGCAGAAAGACAGCAGCTTGAAAACACCGTCACATAACCTCAGAAAAGCCTTTCAGTGTCCATAAACTAGTGAGAAAAATGTACACTAGAGAGAAGAATATAGCAAACATTACATTTACTCATAATTGCTCTTTTTATTATAATCAATAACATGTATAGATATAACGCTATTATAAAAATGGTCTAATATGAACTTGTATACAAATCAATTGTTACTTTTAACTTTAACAATAGAGTTCCTGTAAAGTTTAGTTTAGAACAATTGAGTACATTACCAGTCAAGCGTTTCTTCTGCTCGCCAAGCTGCATTTATTTACCCAAAATACAGCAACAGCAGTAATATTGTGAAAGATTTGTACTATTTAAAATAGCTGCTTTTTATTTGAATATAAATGTAATGTACTTTAATGCGTGTTAAAGCTGAATTTTCATCGTCATTACTCCATCTGCTTCAGAAATCAGGCTAAATATGCTGATTTGCTGTTCAAGAAACATTTTTTTATTATTATTATTATTATTATCAATATGTAAAACAGTTGAGTACCATTTTTACAGGATTATTTTAATGAATATAACGATCCAAAGATCATCATTTATCTGAAAAAAATATAATATATAATAATAATAAATTTTAAATAGTAAAACATATTTCACAACTAGGGTTGTTGCGGTATTTTGGATAAATAAATGCAGGTTGTTGAGCAGAAGAGAACTGGACTGGTAGTAATCGCAGGCTTGTTAATTATTCCAGAATTCTCACTCCAGGCTGAACTTAAAAGTTGTCAGCCCTATTTGAAGTAATTGAAGTTTTAGGTTTCCTGAACAACATTTACAAAATTCACTGTAGCCTACAAGTTAATGTTAGATCTTCTGCTCCAACCACTCCTTAATGAGATGCTAGAAGTAAGAGAAATGCGTTTCTAACATCTGAAGTTCTGGTATGTCTAGCTAATGTGGGCTAATGTGAAGTAACCGCATGAAGTAAACTCAGTTCCTCCACTGCTCTAGACACAAGTGTGTGAAGCTCTTCTGATGAATGACTGCCACTGATTCACATTTAGTGCAGAACTGCAGGAATTATTCTCACCAAACCCATTTTCATAAACACTCCTGTGTGTGTGTGTGTGTGTGTGTGTGTGTGTGTGTGTGTGTGTGTGTGTGTGTGTTTGTGTGTGTTGTGTGTTTGTTGTGTGGTGTGTGTGTGAGAGAGAGAGAGAGAGAAGATTTATACATGGATTTGTGGAGTTTGTTGAGATTATATTCTTGAGACAGATATTTTTTGAGTTTGTGTAAAACAATCAAATGAAGAAAGAGATGAGAGAGTTTGTGTGAGAAACTAATAGACTGTGTGTGTGTGTGTGTGTGTGTGTGTGTGTGTGTTTCTAAGTGTGAGCATGAGGAGTTTCAGGATCCAGCAGGACCCAAAGATGTAAGTCCTCAATCAGCCAGAGGTTTTCCTTGTTTGTTTTTATTTGTAAATGTGTGGGTTTTTTGGATGTGTGTGTTGTGTTCAGATGCCTGTTTTCTCACACTGGATCCACACACAGCACACACCTGACTCGTGTCTTTCTGAGGAGAACAGATGTGACGTGTGTCTCTGAGGACGGTCATATCTGATCATCCGGACAGATTGGGTATAATCCTCAAGTTCTGTGTTTCATAGAGTTTACTGACTCTGTTACTTGGGATACTGAATGGAGTGGCAATGATACTGGAAAAAAAAATTTAATTCAAGTTGGCTTATAAAGGAATCAGGAGGAAAGGAGATAGTGAAAACTGTAAGTTTGGATATAATGACAAATCCTGGAGTCTGTACTGCTCTGATAACAGATTCACTGTCCGTCACAATGATAAGGAAACTGTGATCTCTGCTGCTTCAGACTCCTGTAAGAGAGTAGGAGTGTTTCTGGACGAACCGAGCGGCTCTCTGTCCTTCTACAGCGTCTCTGACACACACATTCACACACACTCACACATTCACACACACATTCACTCAACCTCTACACGCTGGATTTAGACTTCTTTATTACAACTCTTCAGTGTCTCTGTGTCACATTAAACACTAAACACACACACACTGATAAATATGTGAAAAATAAAATGTCATATTTACACTGTTGTGTCATATTTCTCAGACTATTTTTTAGGAGTTGATGCAGTTTTAGTGTAATAGAAAACCCCTGATCAATACATTATTATTAAACACTCTTTAAACTATTGATTTCTAGTTTTGGGATGTGATATGTTGATGAGAAAATGAAGAAAAGTGAGTTCAGCAAAAGATTTCTCGAAATTTAACATAAAATCTCGTATTATAATGACTTTAATCTCGAGATGGTTTTTTATTATTATTATTAGAAATAATACCAAAAATAATGAGGCATTTAAATAAAACGTATTTTTTCCCTCAGGAACAGCCATGTCATATTTTTTTGTTCATAATATTTTCTGTTTATTATTTAGAATTAGTCAAAGATTTTATGATACTATGCAATATTTAAAAATTTTAGTAGCATTTTTTTCGCCCCATTACATTTTTTTAAACTCCGTGCTCTTTCATTTTTGGGTCACACTTGGTATTAAAATACATTCTATTATTATTTTATATCATATTATATATTATATTTGTTTTTTGTTCAATAATATTTTTTGTTCAATATTTAAAGTTCTGAAGAGATTTTATGAGACTGTGCGATATTTATAAATATTTTGATCTATTTCCCCGGTAAAATTAAGCTCTTTACTCCTTTATTTTTGGGATCAACACTTGAATTTATTATTTTTTTTACAGGAAATATTTATTTATTTTTTATTAATTTTTCATTTTTTTTCAGGAAAATCTACGTATATTTTTTGTTCAATAATATTTTTTGCTTAATATTTAAAGTTTTGAAGAGATTTTATGATACTTTGCAATATTTATACAATATTTTTTAGCTATTTATCCTTTAAAATTAAGCTCGTTAGCTCCTTTATTTTTGGGTCACACTTGATATTTATTATTTTTTTAACGAATATAGTTATTTATGTTTTATAATTTTAAATTTTTTTTTACGGAAAATCTATTATATTTTTGTTCAATAATATTTTTTGCTTAATATTTAAAGTTTTGGCAAGATTTTATGATACTTTGCAATATTTATACAATATTTTGAGCTATTTATCCTTTAAAATTAAGCTCTTTAGCTCCTTTATTTTTGGGTCACACTTGATATTTATTATTTTTTATTTATTTTTAATTTTTTTTTTAACAGGAAGATTTTATTTTTATTTTTTATTCATTTTTATTACGGAAGATATGTATTTTTGTTTTATTAATTTTTTTATATTTTTTTTACAGGCCGATAGTTTTTATTTTTTTATTATTTTTTTATTTTTTTTTATACAGGAAAACAACGTAATTATATTTTTGTGTCAATAATATTTTTTTTGCTTACTAGTTAAAGTTTTGGGCAAGATTTTATTATAATGTGCAATATTTAGACACTATTTTTGATCTATTGATCCTTTAAATTAAGCTCTTTACATCCTTTATTTTTGGGTCCACACTTGATATTTATTTATTTCTTATTAATTTTTTATTTTTTTTACAGAAGATTTATTTATTTTTTATTAATTTTTATTACAGGAAGAATTTTATTTATTTTTTATTAATTTTTATTTTTTACAGGAAGATATTTGTATTTATTTTTATTATAATTTTTTTATTTTTTTTACAGGAAGATATTTATTATTTTTATTATTTTTTTTTTTCACAACAGGGAAGATCTTTTATTTATGTTTTATTAAGTTTTATTTTTTTTACAGGCAATATTTTATTTTTTTTTTTTTTTTTTCTTCAGTAAAATCAATTTAATATATTTTTGTTCAATAATATTTTTTGCTTAATATTTAAAGTTTTGAAGAGATTTTATGATACTTTGCAATATTTATACAATATTTTTTAGCTATTTATCCTTTAAAATTAAGCTCGTTAGCTCCTTTATTTTTGGGTCACACTTGATATTTATTTATTTTTTATTATTTTAAATTTTTTGTACAGGAAATGCTACGTATATATTTTTGGTCATAATATTTTTTGTGTCATATTAAAGTTTTGGCCAAGATTTTATGCTAATTTGCAATATTTATCCATTGTTTGAGCTATGTATCCTTTAAAATTAAGCTCGTTTAGCTCCGTTAGATTTGGGTCTCACTTCATATTTATTAATTTTTTAATTTATTTTTTCAGTGAAATCAATGTTATATATTTTTGTTCAATAATATTTTTTGCTTAATATTTAAAGTTTTGAAGAGATTTTATGATACTTTGCAATATTTATACAATATTTTGAGCTATTTATCCTTTAAAATTAAGCTCGTTAGCTCCTTTATTTTTGGGTCAACACTTGGTATTTATTTATTTTTTTATATTAATTTTAAAAAAAATTCAGGAAGTCTACGTAATATATTTTTGTTCAATAATATTTTTTGCTTAATATTTAAAGTTTTGAAGAGATTTTATGATGCAAAAAAATAAATAAACAGCAATAAAAACAGCTTTTCTCTTTTCTTTAAAAAGAAATAAAAGATATTTATTCCAACCGTACAGTAACCGTTTTATCAATATAAATATTATAAATTGGTTTTAAGGCCATCATGAACACTGATGACACAATGTAGCACTGTTTCTCTGGCACATTTATGATTGACATCAGGAGTAATAATGATATGAAATGGCATCAATATAAAATAGTACGTAGTTTCATAACATCAGCAACACAAACCACATTAATCGTGATAGTTTGGCTAAATATTAAAAACGAATGTAGTTTGGACTGATATTTCCAGCAGTATTTTTGATTGTTGTGAACAGAGAATGGATTCCAGTTTGGAGTTTTAGGGAAAACTGAAATACTCTGGACCACAACGCTTTCTCAGGAAACCAGAATATGACAGACGGACAGACGCTAAACAAATAAAACACTAGAAAACATCTGGTAAACTATGTTACATGTGAAATAAATGCTAAAAAAAGATATCAACACATATTGTCCTGGCCATTTGAGACGTCTGTACTCCCGCCAACAGCCGGAGACAAAGACCACCACAAACAGCAACATTAATGAACCCATTTCAGTTGCCTTTGCTTTGGTTTCAGCTTAAATCTGAGTTCCATTGGCTGATATCTGAGGAAAGATCAGTCCAGTCTTGTTTCTCAGCATCTGGTGATGAAGCTGCTGCTGCTGCTCCTGGATTCGGTTTTGGCCACCAGTAATCGCAGCGAATCGCTGGACGTCCGGATGAGTTCTCGTCCACTGACAGGAAAAGAGAACACGAGAGGATCATTTGGTCAGTTTTGGAGCACATTGAAAATCATAAGATATCAAAATTAGTTTGAAAAATATAACCCTGACTGATAGCACCTGTACCGAAAACATCCAAAACTGCTGACAAACTCTTATTAGTGGAAGTCACAAAAGCTTAAAGTGAAGCACTAGCGGCAGCAAGAAACCGGTAGCCAGAGAGAGCCATATCACAAAAAAAGGAATGTGTCCCACAATGTTTTAGTTTTTTTAATAAATGGATACAAGACCCAAAATGGCACTGTTCAGCAGCTTGTTGAACGTCTGGAGAAGTGTTACCTGTGGTAGTCCATCCCCACCAGACTGACTCCATTGACAGCGAGGATGCGGTCGCCCACTCTTAGCCTCTGACTGAGGCCTGCTGGGGAATCAGACACCACTGACTTCACGTAGATCCCGCTCACTCGCAGAGGAGTTTTCTATCAAGACACAAGATTAGCGATGACTACCTGATGATCCAACAGCGACGGGAAATGGATCAGTCTAGTGGGACTGCTTCCTGACTCGCATGGATAAAGAAGATGTTTTATTGTCTCTGAAGTCTCCACCACACAGTCATCAGGTTCTTTCTTTATCTTATTGTTAACATCAGCTCTCTCTTTTCAATGACAGTGCAGTTCTGGGAAACACAGGAGGTCTTCTCGCATTCAGTCAAGCTCTGGTCTCATTATTGTGTGTCCAACGCAACCCCATCCCTCCCCTACTGAGCCGCTTCTCGTAAAACAACCCCCCTCATGTGTACCTCATAGCTAACACCTAAAGTCAGCGATACCAAGTCATTTACAGGGCCAAACTCTCAGAGGAAGCCAACAAAGCAACCCAGAGACTATGGCTCTGTTCCAAAAGCTAATGAGCTTCCTACATAGGCAGCATTTTAGGGCAGCACTTCTGATGTGAAGGCTTTAAAAACGACAAGATTATGCCGTCACCCACGTCATCTTTGGCTAAAACCAAATCTAAGGTAGCAACACATTTAGCAAAAATCTAAGGTCTTTGCAGAGAAGACAATCCCATAACACACTGTGACAAATTCAGTGAAGAAACCTACACTCTTAAAAATAAAGGTGCTTCAAAAGGTTCTTCAAGCGATGCCATAGAAGAACCATTTTTGGTTCCACAAAGAACCATTCAGTCAAAGGTTCTTTAAAGAACCATCTCTTTCCTACCTTTTTATAATCTGAAGAACCTTCTTTCGCCCCAAAGAACCTTTTGTGAAACAGAAAGGTTCTTCAGATGTTAAAGGTTCTTTATGGAACCATTTAGACAAAAAGGTTCTTCTGTGGCATCATGAAGCACCTTTATTTTTAAGAGTGTAGTCTGAAGATGCTAAATGTGTATCATGCATATAATTTAATAAAATAGGCCCACTTTACCAAAAAAATGAGTGCGTAACCCTATAAATCAAAGGTCTCTTCAGAAGACTTGGATTCAACTGCTTGATTCATTTGGATTACTTCTGCAATGTCTTTATGAACATTTTGGGTGAATGGATTTTCAATGGAGGAACAGAATCCTCTCAGGTAGGTCTTAGGGGTTTGTGATGACGAATTGATGATACATTTTTGGGTGAAGCATCCCTAAGGGAAGTTAAGATGCTGTCTATGTAGGCTGTATACAGATCTAGTGTAGCCCTGATTATTTTTAGTCGTAACAGCTGTTGAGTGGCCTCGTTTTGAAGCGGATGAGAAGTTGTGCAGCAAGCGCTCAAATTGCATTGCAGTTTTCATTTGACTAGCATGTTTATATGAAGCACTGTCATTCTGTATATAAAACAGGGTCATTTCAGCAGCATAATCACAATGAAGGAACAACGTTACACACAACAGACAATATGTAATCTACTTATTAGAGGGGCCTTTTGCTTACAACGTCACACCTTCTCCAGTAAATGGAGAGTATGTGTGTGTCAAAACAAAAACATATCCAGACATAGGCGCGGGGTGCTGGTTTTTTTTTCTGTGGGCAACTGTTTCTGTTGGGAATAAAAAAAAATGTTCAGAGTGTCTATTTACACTAAGTGCAAATAGCCCGCCTTGTTGGCAGAGGCTATTTACATTAACTCCACCCACCAACGTGTGAATTGATATCAGATTACAAAAGACGGTCGTTCATCGTTAATCAGATTCTGTGGCGTAGATGGTAAAGCGTGTGTCATTCCTCTTTTGACTTTTTTTCTCAGAATTGTGATTATAAACTCGCAATTCGGAGAACATAGTCTTTTTTCCCCCCTCAAAATTGGACTTTAACTCGCAATTGCAAGTTTATATCTCACAATCCTGAGAAAAAAAAGTCAGAATTGTGAGATAAAAATCGCAATTACCTTTTTTTTTTTTTTATTCAGTGGCAGAAACGGGCTTCCATACAAATCACATCAGAAAAGCATTTATTTTTAATAAAATTGAAGGAAATAATCAAAAAGTTGAAAATAAAGTATCGGGTAGGGTTAGGTGTAGGGAGGGCTTTTGACCCAATAAGGTGGCATCCATTTAATAATTTGAATTAAAATTAAAATTTACACTCAATAGGTTATTGCACACTGTTTTATAATGTATTACAATGCTGAGGTGCAGATAATTGACACTATTTGCAATAAGTAATTAGCAGAATATCCTGCTATTTTAACTATCTGTAGCTATTTGCACTTAGTGTAAATAGAATCTATCCCTAAGAAAATATGCTATTTTCACTTAGTGTAAATAGCCTCTATCGCACCCCACAACCCCCCTTGCGCGTACAGCACCCCCCAACCTAAACCATCTTCCTGCGCCCCTGTATCCAGGTCATATTCCAAATAAATTCTCATTACCATTAATCTGCATCAACCGTCATGCAAGTATTCCATAAAATCATAAACATTTACATACTATACATAGTCTAGGAGACCCATGTACACTAGCACAAGGGCGAGAGACAAGTACACAAGTACAGAATGATACATAGAAAAGAAAAATACAACAAAGATCATTCTCACCATTCCATCCACCAGCGCCAGACAAGAACATGGGTCCTCTCATCGCCTCGGTGCACACCCGCCTCGTCATCTTCCTCCTCCTCCTCCTCCTCCGTTCTGTGGTTTCCCGTGATGCCGTTCTCTACTGAGAAAACACAATCAAACATCACATTATCAGCAGAGTCTTCACTAGTTCAGAAGCATGTCCAGGTCAACATCACCTCATGTTCAGAAGAAAGAAATCAGAAATTATACTTTGCATGAAGAACATGAAAGCTGTTTCAAGGTTGTCAAGATTATTATAATTGTGATTACTTCATGACAGTCAAAATGAAAGCCGAATTGAAAAATCTAAGTAGTCACAGCTATGTCGACTTTCACAGTATATGATAGTATCTGATACACAAGTATGAACCCTGATTTTATGATATCTTTTCATGTTATCATAAAGATCTGCTCTGGGTTGGTGGAAACCCTCGGCCACCCGGCCAGCGTCCTGAACAATGCCTGTCCCGATTAAGATTCCAGCCAGCAAGCCAACTGTAAATTCCCATGATGCTTTAGCCACTGCTCTTTTTCTCCTGACATCACCACCTCTCTGTAATTCCTGAACCAGATTATAGGATTTGTGCCAAAACCAAAAAAGCGGAATGAATTAGCGACCAAAACTAGTGTGGTCTAAGCAGAGTCTCTTTGAGTAGGAAAATCCACACTAGTCTTTAAAAAGAGGAGGCGGGAAACCAATGGGAACAGGATGCCACATAGGACTCTACCACGCTTTATTTATAAATGTACAAAAGTCCATATTACTGTATGTTTCTGAGTGTAGAAATGATTTGAGTTCATACTGTAATTTATTTTATAACAGTTTCAACTCTACATTCTGACTGAACTGCATTTGAAGATGATTTAGGAAAGACGTTGTATGATTGCTAATAAATTGGGATTCAACCACTGGAGTCCGATGGATTGCTTTTTATGATGCCTTTATGACTTTTTTTGGAGCTTGACTGCTTTGGTGGAATTGAATTTCAGTGGAGGGTCAGAAATCTCTCAGAAAGGACAAAAGTCATTTTGGCACAAGGGTTTAAGCTTATGAATTACGCTTATATGACTTGGAATTTTTTCTGCAATTATACTGAATATTGGCATCATTTATCTAACTGTTGTTTATACTGTTTTATAAATGCAAAAAAGTCACTCAAGGGTGTGCACCACAGTTTAAATAAATTCTCTATTTTACCACGGTTAAAAAACATGCCAATATATATATATATTATTTTTATTTTTTTCTCCACGTTTATCAAGTTTTAAAAAATATACCAAGATCTTCAACAACTTTTTATTTGGTCACCACCACTAGTAAAATTTTGTACTTTGTACAAGTACTACTATATATAAAGTTGAAGTCTAACTCATTTCCCATTGTGTCCCAATACAAATTCTTTTGGTTGGGACATGCAGAATGTTTTTCCCAGAGTATTCTCAGAAGTACCATGTAAATACCATGGTATATGAATATGGCGATCATCCATTAGCATGGAATTATCAGCACTGTACCATAGTACTATTTAGATACTTTAGTTTATGAAAGCTTTCTGTTTATTGCTTTCCAATGCTGTAAAAATGTATGATCGTTTTATGATTTCATCATGGAAATCATTTCTCGTCATTGATGAAACAGCAAGAGTTATTATTGTTTTCCTACAAATGTCTCTACAATAGGTTTTAATGTGCTTCAGAAGCTTTATGATTTACCTGATTTTGGTAGTCATATTTAGGCATAATTTTGATTGCTTCATTTCCAATAACGATTCTTTTAGTACTTCTAAGGAAGAAATAAAGTGCTCAGGAATGCCAGTTCGGAATATTAACCTGATCCCGACACCAGTTACAAAGACTCACTCTTGAAGTTGTTCAGTGATCTCACCTGACCATTGCTCATTGTATAAATATATTACATGTGGGAGAGCATTCTGGAGAGAAGGGGGGTTTCCTTGTGCAGCCAGAGCACACAAACCCAACTCCACATCAACACCAGCACCTCCCATACGCCTCCAAAGACAAGACACCCTGCCTTTGAAATCAGGGAACACGCTATGGGATGAAAATATCTGAGATATTTCTCAGAGTACAGCTGACAAACAAACAAAAGATGAGTAGTACTAGTGCTCAAGTAGGTTTAAATCTTTGTAAAACTATATGCATATGCAAGAAACATTGTATTTTCCCATTTTTTTGTTCATAATCCTTGTAACTGGAAAGGTTTTTAGCATGAATCTGGTGGAGAGATGCAGTTCAGCATGTGTTTTAGCATCTGCATAGTGCAGTGATGTTACCTTTCCTGTGCTGGCGTGCCGTCTGCTGCGCTGCCCCCTCCAGCAGGCTGGCTTCAAGCTCGGCTTGCTCAAGACTCTGAGGGGTGTTGGGAGGAGTCAGCAGGCAGGAGGGGTCGAGAGCCAGACTCTTGTGGTAGCCCAGGTCTGTATTCCCCGGCAGGCTGTTTTGGAGCTCCAGGCTCTTGAGTTTCTGGGTCAGGACGGCCTCACACGAGCTCAGGTTACTGTGAGACCCCCGGAACTGAGGAGGTGTCAAGCTGACATGGTGCTGATCCTTCTCCTCTGAGTCCTGGCAGGTGATTGGTTCAGATGCTGTCTCTTCAGTCAAGTTACTGCAGGAGCCCTGAATGCATCCGAAATGTCCAAAAAATAATTAACATACTATATTTCCAGTCAATTTGTATAGCACTTTTCATGATACACAAAATTTCAAAGCATCTTTATAGAAAGTCATGTTGTTAATAATGCATTAGTGCTTTAACATAGCGCAAGTTTTAGGGCTGAGCGATATGACATTATGTAACAATTATATGAGGGATCCTCCAGATTTAGATCTGGCTATATTGTATTATTGGTATGTAATTGGTATGGTCATTTAAGTTTTATTTCATTTCAGTTTTATTAAGAGATTTAAATGATGGTCAATTGGGTTCTATTAAAATATAAATATTTTTGGGTTTTGTTCAAAGCAAGAGTAAGAGATTCTCAAATTGTTAATGAAAATTATGATTGGATATCGTACATTAAAAAGTCTGATTTTCAGGGAAAGTAATTAAGAAATGTAGACAATGCTCAGTTTTGTTGCAAGCGAAAGAAAACAGAACGCATCAAGGAAGATACAATTCTGTTGTCTTAAATGTAAAATAGCCAAAATTGTGTTCACCTATTTTTCAAATTTAATAGCAGTCATTTAAGCAACAATGTTAAGAAATCTAGGGTAGGTTTATAACTATAGCAGAATAACTATACTGACTTTAGTTGAAAATTACTTATTTCTAAACTACAGGCCAACATTCCGAAATCTACTGTCAAACCAGTTTTAAACCATTGCAATACATGTCTGTTGATTTTCCATGGCGTCTGTAGGGAGTTAACAGCATGGAGGAGGTTTACCTGTGAGGGCTGATGGTCAGACTGTGTCTGGCTGTCTGGGAGAGACTGGATAAACTCCTGCAGATGCCGGAGAGGAGTGAACAGCCCTGGCTCTGTGATGGGATTTCCCAGCTCCAGATTAAAAATGCTGCTGGGCAGGATTAGAGGAGGATGGTTGTCGAACCTTTCCAGGATATTAGCTAAGAGAAAACATTTGTTGTCAGGCACTCATGCAGAAGAACAGAGAATCTCAGTGAGCTAAAGAAAAGCATTTAAGACATCACTCGAGCCTAATCTTATAAAATAAATTCAACAATAATTCACTTCACTATATGTTAAAAAACAGAAATGGTGCTTTACAAGAGATTTTGGAAATGACAATGGTTAAATATTGTCATTGTATCATCCAGTTACAAAACAAAGTGTTTGTGTGTTCATATTTGGGCTCACAGGTATTGAGGGCAGCTGCTGCATCCTCTGGAGATGGCGTCCAGCACGGAGGGCACATCCGAGCTGTGTTGTACTCTCTCAGCATGTGATGCAGCTGTGCAGGGTTCAGATGAACAAACTCAGCTCTCAGAGTGCACCATGATGCCTGTAAACACACATACAGATGCATAGAAGAATGAATCTGCAAGGGACCTGGTTGTGATTGGGCCAAAAATTCACACATAAAACTAGTTTTTGGGACAAACTGTGCTGAGCTCAGTGAGTAATGGCAATTTCAAACCACTCCATGCACAGATTTCTCAGCGCAGTTAACTCTATTCAGGACATAGGTAACGTAAGTGTTGGAGCAAAACTGCCATCAGTTGGTGCAAACATTCACAGATCACACAGATCAATTTAGATGAAAGCTGTGTATAGTCTGCATAACAATGAAATGCCACGTTTTCTAATAATAGAAATCACCTAAAGGGAGTATGTACAAGGAGAAAACCAAAGGACCTAAGACCGAGCCTTGTGGAATACCCTTCTTTAGTATTGGAGCACCATATTTTACACAGATACATTTACACAAACTAACTGGTAGAATCTAAAATAGGCTAGTGCCTGTTTAGAAATGTTAACACAATGTGGAATATTGTTGTGTTCTATACTGTCAAAAGCAGCACTAAGTTCAAGTAAAACAAGCAGAGAAATGCAACCCTGGTCAAATATCATGTACTCTCAGTTTATTTCTATGCAATACTGAGAATAAAAGGGTGGACACACCGGTTTCTAGTATTTTTGATAAAAAAAAAAATAGGTATACAATTATTCATTTCGCAAGGGTACATCATTTGTAACGACATATGCCTTGATTTGACAAGTAAACTCTATTCTCAAACAAACAAAACATATTTAAAATACCACAAAGGAAATACAGCTAAAACACTTAAAAGGACAGTTCACCAAATAACACTCCACATTTGTTTTCATTCTCCTTTAGTGGTGTCTTAAGAATAGTCGATCTTAATAACAGGGTAGTGTTTTCCTCTGTGTCATTTTGAATCCAGAACAAAACAACATCCAGTTGTATGTAATTAAACCAGTCTCTTCACAAAATTTAGGAAACAGTTCTGGGAATGAACATTGTACAAACTCATCAGCACAACAGACTCCCACAGAAGCTGACAGGCTATGTTTGTCACATGGTTAAGGTTACAGCTTAGGTTAATTCAGCTGAGAGTTCATCTTTATTAATGCTATATTTGTTTATATTTTCAGTGTTTCATTCAGTTTAATTTGAATAAAGAATACAGTTCACATGTCTTGTGCAAAAACATAAAAACACTATCATATTTAAAATATGTAAGACAATCTTTTAAAGGATGAATGTATATTTTACAGGTAATTGCTTAATTGCATTTACCAATTACACATAAATCTAAGTAACGAACTGTTCTAGGATGAATGTAGTGAGAAAGTTTTAGCTGATGCATAGACATTTTTGAGAAAAGCCTCAAACACGTGATGGGTGGTGTCACATTAGTCTGGAAAAGCCACGAGACTGACTAAAGTCAAAACACAGTCATGTTGTTGCTTTCAACCATGTGCATTAAAAGAATGCTAAATATTGAATGAAGCCAGGTCTGGTATAAGGTACACGTGTTACTGATCTGACACCAGTTTGGAGTATAACTGGAATACGAAAAGGGTATACTAGAACCCAATCCCATAAGTACAACAGGTCTAGATGTTGGATGTACAAATTTGTTTCCTCCTGAGATTCCTTAAACATAGACACAAATGAGACAATTGATGTATCTTGAATACATTTGATGATAAATATTTAAGATTTTGTTTGCAGACTTGACAAACTTGAGAGCACAGTTTAAGACACTTGTTGAGGGACGCATTTGCTAGTTTTTTTTTCTTAAGAAAATGTCTATAATTACTTTTCATTTAATCTCATTGCTGTCTAAAAGAATAACTGAGACATTAAAGAGAAGTCATTTTGTGATGTTTCTTTGCTATGGACACTTACAAGCAACAGTCTGGGCTGAAGAGTCTGGAATGACTGTCCCAGAATAGATGGATGGAAAAGGGGAAAAGACATCTGAAACTATGTGCAAAAATGGTTGTTTTACAAACCACAAACTGTGACCTCATGCCATGGGTGGAACCTTAACAACCAGTCTCCTAGTTACTGTGGCATGCAACCATTGTTTGTTGACAGGATAGAAGAAGTTAACATTCAGTAATTGCACACTGGATGATACTGACAGACATATGCGGTCTCATTTGTCTCGACAAGTGTGCTAATATTATTAGCTAGAACGGTAAAGCTCCTCAAGACAAACTTTAATGTTGGCTAGAGTTGTCGAAAGTTTTCAAACACCTAGAAGTCTGAAGGTTAAATCACCTTTGTGCATTTTAAGTAGTTTAAGATCTATACAGCATTATGAGTGAGATAGATTTAGCGATTGCTGCAGTGTTCTGAGTAGTTGGCAGGGTGTGCTAGACTTGCTAGAACTTTCTTAGGCAATTGCCAGGGCGTTGCTAAAATGTTCTATGTTGTAGAGTGTTGTGTTCCTCGGAAAGTGCTAAGGTATTGCTGTATGGCTGCTAAGTAGTTACTAGGTGGTTACTAAGGTTGCCTGTTTGGTTGATAAGGTGTTGCTAGGCAAAATACCCTTTCACATTAGCTGCGTTTCCATTACAGATTTGCGCAAAATGGAGTGCCTCTTCTGAAACGTGCCATGGCACGGTTGGTATAAACATCAGCATTAACTAGAGTGGCCGCAATCAGCTCCGCTGGCCGTGTCAGAGCCGTAATGCAAAGTGTAAACAAGGGGATATACAAACATTAATGGCAAGGAAAGCCCCTTATACTTGAGATCGGCCACGTATGACGTGTTTCTTAAAGGTTATAATAAGTTGAAAAATGATCATATTACTTTTTCGGTATGCCATGTGATCTGAAAATGCAGAAATAAACGTTTCCATTGCAGTTTTGCGAAATATTCCTTTTCCGAATTGCCTGAAAAACCACCTCATGCGAGCATTAAAACTTTTTTTTGCGATATATGGGCGTTTTTTGCGAAATTGATGTTTCCATTAGGTGTATTTTCAATTCGCAATTTCAATTTGCGCAATTTGAAGGGTAATGGAAACAGCTATTTACAACTGTTAATTTCATGGCATGCAAAATCCTGGGTCAACTAATCCTTGACCAGCACGCAACCTGTTTAAATTACCGATTGTGCATTTGTGGAAATGTGTGAAACATTGCTTAACTCAACGTTAAAATTCACATATACTCAAGGCGTAAAAATACATTAAGCTAGAGTTAAGTGTAGTGTGAAAAGTCTTAAACTGGCTCCAACACTGTAGCATTTCATCCCCTAGTGGCAGTCGCACCAAACTTTAAAAATAGTTGTGAAGCAGCCGTTACCCTCTGCTTATTCATCAGTGTAAAATAAATGAATAATGAATGCATGAATATATCCACACAAAACAATTGTGAATATATGTTTGAAAGTAAAGCATAGTAGGTTTTCTAGGGCTTATCAATGTAAATAATTATGTAATAATTATTACAGACATCCCACAACCCTACAAAGGATAAGTTTGAAGAATAGATGGATGGATATTATTTTGGACAGAACTATTCCATTATGGAAATAATGTCTAAAGAGTAGCATTTAGTGGGAAAATATTGGCCATTTTCACTTCGTGCTCATAGCTTTAGGAAACACTTGCACACAGTCTAGCCACAAAAGTTCAAATATTTAAATTCACCTGAAGTGTGAAATCAGATCTGAAAATCTTGCATATGCGTACTGTATGATCAGACCTCCTGTTCTACTCTCCACTGGAAATGAACATCTGTTGGTCTGTTGTTAGTCAGAGATAATGAAAAAGCAGCTTTAGACAGATACAGAAAAACTCCAGTCAGTCAGAATAAAGCATACCATTTCAGAAAAGGCTGAAAGACTGTGTTGAATTTGGTGGATTAGAAACGCCCTTAATCTAATTAGGAAATGTTGTTTTTGAAAAACACTTCATTTACAGTTTCAAACTGTTCAAAGTGCATTTATGGTTGACGGCAGAATGCAGAACAAATAAACAGAGCAGTCATGGGAGAGTGAGTCACGTATGTGTTTGTTTGGAGCGTGTTTAAAGTAAACTCAAGACAGTGAGATCATACTAGCCCCTCCCACCCAGAGCTGTAATCCGGCTCTCACGTCTGCTGTGTGACACCCTGAAAGTTTAAGAGCCTTAAAGGTCAAAGTTCACCAGTCAAATGACAGTCAGACTCTCAACCGCCGTGAGCCGCTTCACGAGACCTGTAAACCCCCCGCGGCACAGGATGTGTTTGGGTGGCGGGCTGTAAACTTTGTACTGTCCTCTGTTATTGTGCCTTTGTTTTATGGTATGATAAGCTATGAGAGAAGCTCATTTCCGTAGCCAAAGAGTAACAATGGCTTTGAAGGAAGGACCAGACAACAAACAGCTGTTTTGAGTTCTTCTATTTGCTGTTCATCCAGGTACTAAAGTCTCTCCTGCTTGTGCCGTTCACAGATGGATCCATTGGCATGTTCTGACAAGCTCAACGGGGTTTTATTTATGTAATGTACAGGAAAACTGCATGACTCAAGATGTAAATATGACCTCTGTCATGAGATTGATGCCATCATGCGGTTTTATTGAATTAAGCTGATACCAATATCATAGGCAATGCTGTCGGCTTGTGAAACAGGTTAGCTTAGCGTTTCTTGAAACATCACGTCATTTTTATAGTCCTAGTGGCTGCTTGATGACCAATAAAGGGCTTTATCAGGATAACTGATACTCACAAGCTCAGCAGTCAAACCCAGATTATAACCTCCAACACACCTTGCTGTCAAACCTAAATTCATTCTTCTTTGCAACTAAAGAGCTGCCTTATTCACAGTTTAGTGAAACTAGAACAAGATGTTCATCAAAAGGAAACTGAACAGACAATATGCACCAACACCATTTTTGACACACCAAGAAAGTACAGTACACAATTTCTTTTGGTAGTCTCCGATACCCAGGGTTCCCACACGACCAATGCATTTCCTAATAAGGACATTTAAAAATGATTTAGACTGATTCACTAATGAACTGTTTTGACTAATTCATTAAAAGCAATTCAAGAGAACAATTTTCTCACAACACTATGGCTTGCAAGCAACTTTTACTGATAAGAGCAATATCTATCTGATGGAAAATTTCAGAGTATAACAACAACAAAAATTATGCAACACTTTACAATATGGTTCCATTTGATGACATTGGGTAACTTCATTAGTTAACAACATTTACTACTACATTCAAATTATTACATTAAAATCAAAAGTCGTATCTGTTAATATATTATTTAATGGACCTGAGCTAACTAACAATGAACAGTTGTATTTTTATTAAATAATAATTTAAAAGAAGCTTAACATTGAACAACACACCTGTAACCTATAATTTCCCATTATCTATTCAAGTTTAATGCCTTAAGGTAATGATTGTATCCAATAGGACTTATTGTAAAAGTGTTACAGTTAATAATTCACTATATACACTCACAGATGGGAGAGTTTACGAATGTGACAATTAAATACCTGACTTCTCCATATTCTGGGGGGAAAAAAAAATATAAAAATGTCAACTTTTAAAATGACTGAAAAAGTATTTCCAGGTTTCATGGACAATAGACGAAACACAACACTATTGGGTCAGGTTCACCTCAATAGTCCAAACCCAATTTTGGCCACATAAATTAAATCAATTAACTGATTAAGTGTTACCAATGATGTATATAAAGGTATAATTAAAAGGGGTCTATGACGCACACAATTAAAATTTTTTTCTTTTTGGAGTGTTACAAGCTCTTTGTGCACAAAGAAGATCTGTAAAGTTGCAAAGACTAACGACTCAGGAATCAAGAGAATATTCGTAGTTAACAAGGGTAAGAGTCAACCACACCTATCTAAAACGGCTCGTTCTAACACGCCCCCACATGTCTACCTCACTATGTGGGAACTATGTGTTGCGAGCTCTTGTGGCAACGATGAGTTTCAAAAAAAGGCGGTAGGCCATAGGGAGAACCATAAGTAGCTAGTACAGTATCTCTGGAGAGGATGATTTAACGGGTTGTTTTTTACTTGAAAACGCACTGTTCTCATCTTGAAAAACACAGTTCAGGTATACACCCGCAAAATACACAAAATAAAGAATGTTCTGTTTTTATAGCAGCTAAGCAAGGCACTCCTATGAACCCAGGTAAATGAATTCTACATAATTTGGAAAACAAGGATCAATATAACGATTTTAACAAAAATTCCATGAAATTTCCAGGTTATCCATGACAATAGGAAACAACATATTGGGTAGGTTCACCTCAAACAGTCCAAATCAAAATTTGACCCAACATTAAGAGGGAAATTATATTTTGCTCACAGAAAATGAAGCACAATTCTCATTACGGAATCAATCAATCAATCAATCTTTTCATTAGGATGCATTATTAATCTTAATGGTCTTAAAAATGTAAAGGCTTCAATACTGTCTGCAAAATATCCATTTACAAAATGTACAAATATTGTTTGATTTATCAGCCGATAAATCAGTCTGTTATTATTATGGCAATTTGCTCTGCTGTGCGTTTATTAAATTGAATGTTGTTTTTATTCTGTATAGTTAGTGGGTTTTTTTGTTTTGTTTTTTTGGTGCAAGAGCATATGTTCCTGGTAGGCACATCTCTAGTGCAATACATTTGTAAATACTTTGTATTTGTATCTGTGTAAGCATTTGTGAAGCAGTTCAAAGGGTTTCTGACCTGCAGTAGGGTCTCCTTGGGAGTTGCGAGCAGGTTGACAGCTGAAGAGAGTCTCTGAAAGAAGTCAGCACCCAAATCTCCCGTGCCAATGCTCTGAATCCAGTCCATCAGCAAATCCAGGTTGGCCCGGATCTGCACTCCTCTAGACCACTGGTAGAAGTCACCTCCAGACCCTTAAAAAAACAACCATATCACTATTTATTCAGAAGTCTCAATCAATGCTAGAGGTAGCATGCTATTCATTATAGCTCTCAATCTCAATTCAAACTAAACCAATTTACATTTTGTCATAATCTTGTCCGGCTCCAGCAGACTATTGTCATGCAAAGAGCTGTGCTATGCAGCCAGTGTTATTTACACCTAGGTGCAAATATTCACTTTGTAAAACTTACACCCTTGTGAAAAATTCCTGTCCAAACGAAGTATCAAGACCACTGGAGTGAGAACAGACGGTTAAACAA
The DNA here is from genome assembly GCA_018155175.1 of Sinocyclocheilus anophthalmus. Taxonomy (NCBI): domain Eukaryota; kingdom Metazoa; phylum Chordata; class Actinopteri; order Cypriniformes; family Cyprinidae; genus Sinocyclocheilus; species Sinocyclocheilus anophthalmus. Next base: position 20,112 of record JADLZN010003719.1, read on the forward strand.
AGTAGTTCACACCACGCTCTCTCGCCTTACTTGTTGTAGCCACTGTGGCTTTGGTGTAAACGGCTTGTGCAACAGGTCCTCCGAAGGGCGTTGAGTGCGTGTGCTCACCTCTCTCCATGAGCGTGTTGAAGAGCGAGGCGTTGGTGAAGAAGAACAGGTAGGTCAGCAGTTGAGATGTGATCTCGCTGTGCACCTGGAAAGTGTTGAGCAGGTGCAGTGCCTCCTTCAGGACGTCCAGGATTTGAATGACCCCCGCAGGCATGCACAGCTGACTGCTCTCAGAGAAAGGGTTACTATCCAGCAGCCCCGGTAACATGGCATACATACTCTAGCAGAGGGAATGGGAAAAATGTTTCTTTGCTGTGCTTACCAATCACTTAAATGTATATGATATTAATAGCTTTATTAAGAGAAACTGGCCTAACCACCCCATATATAACACTTTACTTACTGCGGTACATATACTTAAGGAGTCTTTATTTTGCAACATGCATAAATTAATACTTCATTTATTTACTGAATCATACTAATTACTAAGTCATGTGAAAATTATGTAATAGGATTATGTGTAACATGTAACCATATCGTCAAATCGTAATATAGAGTTGTAAATCATAGATTTTTAAATCTGAATATTGAGTTGTAAATATGAATATATAGTTGGAAAAATCTTGACTTGTAAACATGAACACGTAATTTAAAATATAAAAATAAAAAACATCATTACTAATATAAGTTAAAATATGTAAATTAAATAAAAAATATTTGAAAATATAAGTATCAATCCAAATTCTAAATATACACGTTAAATTCAAATGTATATAATTTATAAAGCATATAAAATATATGCTACTGTTCAAAAGTTTGGGGTCAGATGTTTCTCGAGGATGAAATCTGCACATTAGAATGATTTCTGAAGGATCATGTGACACTGAAGACTTGAGTAATGATGCTGAAAATTCAGCTTTGTCATCACAAAAATAAATGACATTTTAAAGCATATTCAAATAGAACACCGTTGTTTTAAATTGTATTAACATTTCACAGTATTACTGTTTTTACTGTATTTTTGATCCAAAAATAATACAGCCTTGGTGAGCATAAGAGACTTCTTTAAAAACATTTTTTTTTTTAAACGTACTTTTGAGTGGTTGTATATATGTATCAATCCTAAATGTATATTTATAATATATTAAATCCTCAATGTATAGCTGAATACGTAATACATAATGCTATAAACATGTATGTAAACTCTGAATGTAAATGTAACCCCAAAACATTAGAGAAAGCACTGGACAGAGCAATACGGGTTACATTATTTGTGCTTTCAGTACAGAGGACGTAGCCAGGAGCAGTGCTGTGTGCAGTTCCTGAACGTCGCGTCTAAGCCAACAGGAAGTACGGCACAGGCTGACTTCCTCTCAGCGGGGTGATATACGGCTGTGACTGGACTCTGGAGAATGCCTCTGCCCTGACTGCCCATTGTTACAGCACCAGTGAGAGCCCGGAGAATCATTCAGATAAGACTAAAGCAGCAGACGCATCTCACATCCACACTCACTTTTCCCACTGACTAAACCACTGCTGCCCCTCAGGAACAGATAAAAGGATTGTGTAAACAAATAAGGACCGAGCAGATAACTGTGCCAGACGGGAACTCAGGCAAGACTGAGAGCCTAGTGGGAGCGTATTTTATCACAGAGTTCACAAAAACACTGATCCAAATCCCTGAAATAAAGGAAAATATCAAATAACATTCACCAGGAAGTTGTTTCTTTAAGCACAAGGAAATAAGTAAGCAGAAAAGTTCTTGCAAGACTATGCACTGCAAATGAAACGTCAGATTTCAAACTAAAGGTGTGGCCACATTTGCGAAATACCAATATTAAACGGGGGGAAAAAATGATTTTTAATTACAAGCCTTGAAATAGTATAATTATGCCAGTATAATTGAAATGACTGGATTTTGTCCATAAAAATTCCCTAAACAGCGGTAAATGTGGCTGTACCTCAATACAACTCTTAAAACACACACACACACAGGGCCGTCCTTAGCTGATGCAGGGCCTGGGGCCCCCCTCATTCCGTTTGCGATCGCATTCTGGGAGTGTGGGGGGGTCATCCTCAGTCCATTCTCGATCACGTTTCGGGGGTGGGGGGGGGCAGGGGTCCCCCTTGGTCTGTTCGCGATCGTGTTCTTGGGGGGCGTCCCCCGGGTCCCCCTAAGGACGGCCCCGCACACACACACACACTGCCAATTTTTCAGGGCACAGCAGAGGTTAATGAAGCCGAAATAAGTGCTTCACACTCATCACACTCCATGCACTTCAGCCATATGAGGTCATTGAGAAACTAACTAGAGCCAAAGGTCCCGCCCCCATGACTCATCACTGACACATTCTTGTCTTGCCTTTTGGTCACAGCCATGACATCAGTGTTCATTATCATGACTAAGAGATGCCTGGATCTCACCATTCACAACAACTGATATACAACGGAAATACCTAATGCTATGATAAAACCATTCCCAACAGATGTTAATAGAAAAGAAGTTAATGCTCTTAATTACAACGTGTTTAATGATCTGTATGTTTTTTTACCATGGAAATACAAACCCGATTCCAAAAAAGTTGGGACACTGTACAAATTGTGAGTAAAAAAGGAATGGAATAATTTACAAATCTCATAAACTTATATTTTATTCACAATAGAATATAGATAACATATCAAATGTTGAAAGTGAGACATTTTAAAATGTCATCCCAAATATTGGCTCATTTAGGATTTCATGAGAGCTACACATTCCAAAAAAAAGTTGGGACAGGTAGCAATAAGAGGCCGGAAAAGTTAAATCTACATATAAGGAACAGCTGGAGGACCAATTTGCAAATTATTAGGTCAATTGGCAACATGATTGGGTATAAAAAGAGCCTCTCAGAGTGGCAGTGTCTCTCAGAAGTCAAGATGGGCAGAGGATCACCAATTCCCCCAATGCTGCGACGACAAATAGTGGAGCATTATGCATAAGAATTCGCGAGTTTCTCAGAGAAAAAGTGCAAAGAGTTTGAAGTTATCATCATCTTCAGTGCATAATATCATCCAAAGATTCTGAGAATCTGGAACAATCTCTGTGCGTAAGGGTCAAGGCCGGAAAACAATACTGGATGCCCGTGATCTTCGGGCCCTTAGACTGCACTGCATCACATACAGGAATGCTAACTGTAATGGAAATCACAACATGGGCACAGGAATACTTCCAGAAAACATTGTCAATGAACACAATCCACCGTGCCATTCGCATTTGCCGGCTAAAACTCTATAGGTCAAAAAAAAAACGCCATATCTAAACATGATCCAGAAGCACAAGCGTTTTCTCTGGGCCAAGGCTCATTTTAAAATGGACTTTGGCAAAGTGGAAAACTGTTCTGTGGACAGACGAATCAAAATTTGAAGTTCTTATTGGAAAACTGGGACGCCATGTCATCCGAAATAAAGAGGACAAACAAGGAAAACCCACAGATAGATGCATTCAAGAGCAATGCCTTACAGCTTCCAGGAAGCCTCGACATCTCTGTGGTATGGGTTGCATGACGCTGAAGAGTGCGCGTGGCATGGGCAGCTTACACATCTGGGAAGGTACCATCAATGCTGAAAGGTATATCCACATTCTAGAACAACATATGCTCCCATCCAAACGTCTTCTCTTTCAGGGAAGACCTTGCATTTTCAAACATGACAATGCCAGACCACATACTGAATCAATTACAACATCATGGCTGCGTAGAAGGATATGGGTACTGAAATGGCCAGCCTGCAGTCCAGATCTTTCACCCATAGAAAACATTTGGCGCATCATAAAGAGGAAGATGCGACAAAGAAGACCTAAGACAGTTGAGCAACTAGAAGCCTGTATTAGACAAGAATGGGACAACATTCCTATTCCTAAACTTGAGCAACTTGTCTCCTCAGTCCCCAGACGTTTGCAGACTGTTATAAAAAGAAGAGGGGATGCCACACAGTGGTAAACATGACCTTGTCCCAACTTTTTTGAGATGTTGATGCCATGAAATTTAAAATCAACTTATTTTTCCCTTAAAATGATACATTTTCTCAGTTTAAACATTTGATATGTCATCTATGTTGTATTCTGAATAAAATATTGAAATTTGAAACTTCCACATCATTGCATTCTGTTTTTATTCACAATTTGTACAGTGTCCCAACTTTTTTGGAATCGGGTTTGTACAATTTCCTGTCACCAACCAATCACCTTACACAGTCTGACATCACAGGTAACAGATGTCAGACTGGCTTCTACAAGGAAATTTCTATGGTAATGATTTAGAAACTAAACTCCTGGTAACTGTTCATTTCCTGATGGGCATTATGACTGCTTTAACTGGACACTCCTCTCCCATTCTGGTGACGAGAACAGAATATTTCCTGCTCAGGAAACAGATGAACTCTCTGAGTCCAAATGTGGAGGTCCACAGCTACTTCCCCGTCAGGCAGAGGATGGGTAACTATGGCCTTCCTGTCTGCTCCACTGACAGTCCTCTTAACCCCTGATATGTCAGTTGTTTTCTAGGACAAGACTGGAGTGACTGGTCCGTGAAAGACATAACCTTTCACTATTTATCCACAAAGTTAATCTGCAACAAATGTGTCACATATTTGGAATTTCTTGTCTTCAACTAGTCCGGACTTCAAGGTGACTTCATCACCTGCAGGATTTTCTGCACCACTGAACTGATGCAATAATAACTCTGACATAATTTAATAGAGAATGAGTTTCATGACGTTTCGTTGAGTGTTATTTTAGCACTGCTTATATGCTGTTATACAGTAGCGTTATTCATATTTTTAATTAGCTCTTTTTTTTAAATGGTCAGTTTTTTACTTTAATATTAGTTTAAGTTTTAGTACTGTTGTTATGTGCATGTTACATTTTTATTATCTTTTTATATATTTCTGTTTAGCATTAAATTATAGTTATTTTAGTATTAGTAGTTTCAGTACTTCAACTTACTAACATACTTCAGTTCTTTTATTTAAACATTACACATTTTTTTAAGTTCGTTTTTTTTTATTATAATTTTATTTACATGTTATTTTATTTCAATCACCACCATTTATTATGATTTTTGGTTTAGTTCCCAAGGAGGCATATAAAACATTAAAGGAATAGTTTATTGAAAACTAAAGCAATTCTCCTTATGTTCCATGGAGAAAATAACAATAGACAGAAAATAAAAAGTTAAGTCTGATTGAACAATGTCTTTAAGACATTTATCAAGGACCACTACAGCATGAAAATAAATGTTGTCAACATCGTGTTCCAAAATATTCCACACTCATTTAAGAGAGGCAGGGATTTGTCATTAACTTGAGCCTTGAGAAAATACACTGTTAATGTTTATTTTCGATTATTTTGGGAGGAGAGGACAAGTTATCTTGCTCACCGATGGCTATGGCCAATCACTAGGTCTCCACTGACTTTATTTTGGCTTACAGACTGGAAGCGCAAAATGGTGTTTACACGGTTATGTCCTGTTTCACATATTTTACATCCTTTAGGGATAGGTGGAACATATTTAATGTAACATAAACATTACGTATCAAGAACAATGAGTAAAAAGTTATACTTTTAGTAGTAAAATACTAAATATAGTACTTAACCACACAAAAACTTTAAATAGTTAATGGTCTTTCATTTGTACTTACTTTAGTGAGATAGTAGACACACTGCTGGAAGGTGAACATGATGACTTCCTCTAGGACTGTCATGGCCTCCTCACTGGCAGCACGTGTGGACTGGATCTGACAATCCATTGATTCTGAGCAGATGGAGACATGATGTTATTGCACATTCACAAAAGACCTCAAGTACCAGCATTCTTTTGTTCTGTGACAAAAAGCTGAAATGAACAAATAACTTAAGCAACAAGCCAAAGAGGCCATATGTCACAGTGATCGAACACATATTTAGTATAATTTAGGACAACACAGAGCGAAGGCTCGTACCTTTGTCCATTTCCTGTCTGTCCTGCTGTCTCCATGTTAAGAGCAGGGGGACCTCATGTTGGATGAAGTGCAGCAGCTCAATGGAGTTGGACATCCACAGCACCAGCGGCTGTAGGCCTGGGATCAGATCCTTGATGTTCAACACATGCTGCTCTGCTGACGTATCACCAGTGCTTCTGTAGCATAGTAAGCACAATGGTTACACGTTATACATTCATTTATTCATCCATCCATCCACCTGTCTGCCTATCCAACACACAATCATCCATTCTTTATCAGACCAACCAAACAAACAACCATATATCTAAACAACCATCCACTTACCTGTCTAACCAATCAACCAGCAATCTAAACAGCCATCCCTTCATCTGTCTGTCTGACTAACCAACCAACCATCTATACATAAAGATAACTGTACATCCAACCAACCAGACATCTATCTGTCTATGAACACCCATCTATAAGCTTGTTCAACCAAATAGCTATCCATTTGTCTAACCAACCATACATCTACCTTTTGGCCTGTCAGTCTAAATATCTGCTGAAAATAATCAACCAACCAACCATTTACCTCTGTAATTTTTTTTATTATATGTCTGTCCAACCAACCCAGCAACCAACTATCTTTTTGTCTGTCTAACCAACGATCTATCCAGCTATGTGTCTATCCATCAAAATTTCTATACATCCAACAAACTAACCAATCATCTGTCTGTCTACATACACCTATTGATTGGTCTGTCCAACCAATTGTCCAGCTTTACATTTATGTAATTTTGTCTAACTAGCCATCCATCTATCAACCCTTCTGTCTGTCTACATGTCTGTCCAACAAACAAGCCAATCACCATATCATTATGTCTAACCATTTATATCCGACCATACATCTATTCATTTATCTCTCTAACCAACCAACCAACCAATTTACAATCAATCATCAACCATCCATATAAACATTTATGTATCTGTCTGTCCAACCATCCATCCATCCAATCAACCAAACCAAACATCTGTCTGTCTAAAAGTCTAACCAACCAACCAACCAACCACCTTAACAACTAATTAAATAAGACAAAGAACAGTTGGTTTAACTTGGTGCAATGATGCCAGGGGCTTCACAACCTTCTATACCAAAACACTAGCACCAAAAAGAAGCAAGCAAGCCATAATCAAAAAATTAAAGATGTTGAGGTTAATTTCCCCCGTTTAGTACTTCCATTTTAACCACTAAGCTGTATACCTCACCACAATATGAATGGAAAAGATAAAAAATCAGGATGTAGACTGAGCGGAAAAAGTCAACTGATAGAAAATGCCAGCTCTCTGCTAGCCAAATCTGCAATTTGCACACGAGACAATCAGAGCCTGAACCACTTTAGCACTGCTGTCTGTCTGCAGACAGATTTATTACTGTACACTTCAACAGTTAATGACATGCTCAAGTGGCCTTGTCTCTGGTCATGATTGGGCACCACAGAGAAAACAAAAGTGAATTGAGCACCCACAGCACCATGGGTGATAATGAGCTAGTTACTGCCGTCCTTTAAGTTCCCTGCTCTTATTTCAGAGAGGCGAGTGAAAGAAGAATGGTTGCAGAAAGAAATAAGCTCTCTCACATGTCTGGCTGCAGAGCTGCGAGTTCTTTTGTTCTTTCCTGTAGAGGAGAAAAAAAAACATCTCAGAAGAACAGATCTGTTTAAGTGTACCACAACCTTTAATCTCTGATGACAACAATGACCTATTTTAGCTATCCAACAGGACATGTTCTTGTGTTCAGTACTCAGTTGGTTTTAAATTGTATCATATGGACACCATAGACTTCAATACCCCATAGTACTAAATGGTTACTACTATAATGAACCATGTTATATATACATGTTACTCCAAAGTACTTTCCTATACATTCTCGTTGGCTGTTCCATAATCTGTTCTAACAGCCTGCATAGTAAGATGGTTCTATTGTGGTACTCCACAGGTATTTCAAATAATACCAAGGAACTATCATGGTATAAATGTCAAAAATCTCCATGGTATTACTATGGCGTTGGCTGCTTTTTGTACTCCATAAACTCCCACTCACCCACATGGTGAGCTGGACTTGATTAGCAATGGAGAGCAACAATTTCCGGAGGTCAACCAACTCAAAGTTGGTGGCGGAGTGCTGAATGCACAAACACAGCAGAAAGGCTGGAGTAAGCTTGGGTTCTTCCCCTCCTGGGTCCACCCTACTGAGAATCTTCTCCAAGACTTGATCTTCATGCTGCACCTGATAGGACAACGAGAGCACCTTGCCCTCCAAGTCCCTCCAGCGGGCGGCCATTTTTTGAGTCCTCCTCCTCCTGACGGATGTTCCACACAGTTTACAGGGTGATGCTGTGGCTGGAGGACACAGAGTGGCCATCCAGGATGGGGTCTGGAAGGCTCCTGAGGTCGTAGGGTCCTTGAACATAAAGAGATAGTGCTGCCCGAGCCCCACCAGGTCCCCTGGACACAACTCAACCTTGTCATCAAGGGGGACGCCGTTGTGCGTAACAAGTGCGCTGTGGAGGGGTCTGAGCATGGTTTGCATCTTGCTACTTCCCGTGGTTTGGTCACTGGTGGCGTCTAGACGCTGTACGCAGCAGTGCTGAGGTAGGATGTCAGGGGCAAAGAGTAGGACGTCCACTTTTAGGGTCTCTTCATTGTTACCAGTGGAGGATTTAATGGAGGAGCCAAATATACAACTGTTCCCACTCATCAGATAGATCAGAAAGTCCTGAGAAGAGATTAACAGCAAAAACAGGAGGTTTTATTCATTTGCGCCAGCAGAATCTGAAACAAAACTAACTTTCAGAGACTTCACTGACTGTTAAGTACTGGGACAAACCGTGTGGGGGGGAAATGATTTATACACCAGGGATTAGAGATTTTGGGATAAATCTGTAAAACTGTATATGGCTTCATCTTCTCAAAAAAAGTTATTGCTGGCCAAACATCAATAGGGTGTAAAACAGGTCTAAAATCAGTGGTTCCCAACCCTGGTCCTGGAGGCACCCCAACACTGCACATTTTGTATGTCTCCTTTCTCTGACACACCAATTTCAGGTCTTGGAGCAGGGGTGTCCAAACTCTGTCCTGGAGGGCCGGTGTCCTGCAGAGCTTAGCTACAACTTGTCTCAACATACCTGCCTGGAAGTTTCTATTATGCCTAGTAAGAGCTTGATTAGCTGGTTCAGGTGTGTTTAATTAGGGTTGGAGCTAAACTCTGCAGGACAGTGGCCCTCCAGGACCGAGTTTGGGCGTCTTGGAGTCTCTACTAATGAGCTGATGACCTGAATCAGGTGTGTTTGATTAAGGAGACATGCAAAACGTGCAGTTTTGGGGTGCCTCCAGGACCATGGTTGGGAACCACTTGTCTAGATACAAAAATGTTATGCGCTGTCACGTTAAATATTTATTATAAATATTGAAAACTCTAGCATTAGCACTGATTATGAATTATTTCTTGTGTTAACAATATAATAATATTTTGCATTAAATGCAGTAAACATTTTATTTTTGGGATGTTTTTAGCTACTACCAGGACCTACTTAAAATAGAAAAAGAATTCAAAAATCCCAAACATTTTCTTTACAATTTGTGTGATTACCTAAAATTACATATAATTACGTATATATTTAAATAATAACATTTAGCAGAATTAATGTTGCTGGACTAGCACTAGAATTATGCAAAGGCTGAGTTTAATACTGCTTGATTTGATAAATGTTTTTATAAAAATCTATTGATATAAATATCTTTAGTTTTTACAAAAAGTATAGTTTTGAGGTTCATTTGTGAAACATTACATAAAACCCTTATGTGCCATGTTACTGTTAAAGATAGGCCTAAATATTTATAATTTTAATCAATATTAAGTATTGAATTATAGTTTATAGACAGGTGCATTTAGTGGGCATGTTTTGAAAATTAGGTACATTCAAACACCTCTGATTCATTTCAAAGTGTAAATGAAATGTTATATTTTAAACTAGTGTCAGTTAAAGGTGTGGGACATGTTTTGTTTCACATCTCAAGAATCAATGTGTTATGTAATCCCAGCGCACTGATAATTGATTTTAACAGAAGGAGGAAGTACAGTATAAAGACGGACTTGTCTAAATTCTTCATCTGCTTAAACTGAGGTGTCAAAACAGACTGCACTGTTGATTGATCCACTTTGTGCTGCTAAACCACATGATTCTTCTGCTCTGAAGAAGCGCCTCTCAGGACTATGAGTGATTGACATAGAGCTGATCTAAGTCCCTTAACCCAAGATAATCTCCCAAGCACTTTAGGCTGTAAACTCACTCTCATTCACCCATTTACAAAACTCTTTTGCTTGACACATACTGGAAATAGACTGAGGACCCCATCATGACTAAAGTGGACAAAAAAATACATCTAAGCCCTCTGTAGATGTCAACATAATTCATCATATTTAGCTGTTGGAACATTTCAAATCACTGATGTAAAAATCACATGATCGGAATTTCCCTGAATTCAGACACATACAGTTAGTAGCATGTCTTATCATTTGTGTGGGGAAAAACAACCCCATATGAGACCACATTTACTATGTCTATTTTGATTTAATTTCTACATTTCCTCAAGTCGAGAGTTTCCAGTATGCGTTGCTTTGTTGATTATAATAGGATGGGAGAAATCCAGTGTAGACGTTGTGAAACAGGAATACTAACTTTTCCAGCTAAAAATGTGGAGGCTCAAAGGCCTGTGGCCAAAAGCAAGAGAAACAGCAGTGCGTAGCAGAAGGAGTCGTGTCACTGCCAGGGCTCACCGCAGGCTTAGTAAACAATGCTGATTATTACCTTCAGTAAAGTGCAGCGCTTCACAAGTCCTCACTAACTCCTGATTATAGTTCTGTATTTAAACGAGACAATACGCATATAATTACTGCTAGAACCGCAAACCCCTTTATCGCTCTCTCACATGCATACGCTATAAGCAAGAGATTGAAATGAATGAAATGTTCATCTTCAACATCTTGAATGAAATTATAATAACTGTCTCTGCTTCTGAAACTATTTTTTCTGGCTCCATTCCACTCGCTTTTCGCAATCAGATCAACTGTAGATGGATTCTCATTGAATATTTTGTTTCAACTGTAAACATGCCACATTGAAAACGCTTAAAGAATGGCTTGTGAATGGCGTTTCATGTCTATTTTAAATATGTCTGTTTATTTCTCTGGTCACATTGTATAGTTACGGTTTTCCAGTGTAGAGTGAACATGCAAAAACTCACACACCCTTGACAATGCTTACTCAGTAACACTGACTGAGGAATAGCAGGGTAGCTGCTGTCTCTAAAAATGTGCTTGGCTTTCCCACAGATTGCTACTTTTAACATGTTCTACAAACAATAGAAGAATGACTGTAGCTGTGGTGTTGAAGAGAGAGAATGTCCCTATATTCTATACTCTATATTCTATAGATTTGCTGCAAAGGACTGGCCATTTATCCAGTGGAGGCTCCAGCATCTCCCACAACCCTACACAGGACAAGTGGTTTAGAGCAGTGAATCTCAACCTTTTGGCGTACCGGACCCCAGTCCAATTCAGAACCATCCTCAAGGACCCCCAGAACAAAATGGACTTGTATCATTTGTGTCTTTGTGAGGACCAAATGCAGTCAAGTATAATTCAAGTTAGTTGACTTGTCCAGTATTTGGCCATATCATCAGCTACATTGGATTTTTCTTTCATGGGAACAGGAGTCATGTCAAAATATACAACATTTATACAAAAATTCATACTTTATATGGACCCCCTGGCCTTACGTCAAGGACCACTAGGGGTCCACGGACCCCTGGTTGAGAAACACTGGTTTAGAGAATAGGTGGATGGATGGAACCACAGATCTGTTTGTTATTTAATTAATCAAATTCATTTCAACTGTTGTGGTGTGATGGAATCAAAAGGCACAAGCACAAAACATTATTTAACAAAAAGAAGTTTGAAATAATTAACTAATAGGTATATACTGTTCCAAATGAAGACTAAATGTATCTGGACCTTTTGTGGTTTGAAAAGTTAGTGGATAATATTGATAGTTTCTTCTTACATCCAGAAGAAAAACTCTTAATTAACATTCTGATAAAATGACATTCAGACATGATAAGTGTGTCCAAATACTTTTTGGGGTCATTGCATACATTTTGATATACACATACACTATCGTTCAAAAGATAGAGGTCGGTAACAGTAATATTATGAAATATTATTAGAATTGAAATTAGCTATTTTCTATTTTAATATATGTTAAAATGTAATTTATTTCTCTGATGTAAAGCTGAATTTTCAGCATCATTACCTTCAGAATTCATTCTAATCTGCTGATTTGCTGCTCAAGAAACATTTATTATTATTATTAATGTTGAAAACAGTTGTGCTGCTTAATATGTTTGTGGAAACCACGATTGAACAACCACGAACAAGTTTTGTTCAAGACTTTTTGGTGAATAAAACGTTTGAAAGAGCCGCATTTCTTTGAAGTAGAAATCTTTATAAATGAAGAAAACATTATAAATGTCTTTACTGTCACTTTTGATCAATTTAATGTGGCCTACGTGATTGCTGGGTTACTACTTAGAATATTTGCTTTAATAACAACCATAAAATCAGAAATAGTCAAAAATGTACATATGGGATATACATACGGGTATTTTTTTTAATACGAGCACTGAAATTCAAAATGGCTGGAGGATGGGTCATCGATTGGTGCATTGTCTATAGTGGTCCGTGAACAGGCCTCAGTCTATTTTTTTCTTCGCTGTTGCCTTTAATCTGTTGGATCTATGGGTTTATTAAGGGCTTGTGGGATTCAGTGTGTTTCTCTCACACGCTTCGGCTCCTCCTGTGTGAGAGGTAACAGCCCTCGTTGTTGACCAGAGCTCCAGTTTAGCTCCTCTCCCATTGCCGGCCAGTCCCAGGACGCCTAGAGACACATGGATCACCTGTCTGTCCAAATCCTGTCCCTCTGACCTGGGCCAATCCTGAAGAAAACGCCATCTCTCTTTACAGTGAGTGGCAACCAGCCAGGATACTCCTCACCAGATTAAACAGTTTAAGTCAAGACTTTACGGCACTGTCAGCAACATGCACCAATGACTTATGTAAGGTTTGGAAAGGCGTCTAATACTGGGGTCAGAGACATTTGATTACAGTTTGCTTTGGTTGTTTGTTATTTTGACAAATATTGTGATTTTAGACCACTATATGACAGATATGTAGCATCTAAGATTGACGCTGGTAAGATATTAAGGTTAAAAGAACAAATCAAATAACACTGAAGCAGCCACTTGTTCAACAGGGCGTGCAAAAAACTGATCCAATTTTAAACCTTCAATGTTGCCCAAGTTTCTTCAGATAACAGCAAAAATATAAACGTAAATACCCTCAAATCAAACAAGTAAAAATAAGTTTTCAGCTGCTTCTAACAATGAAATATGTGGCATTGACAATATTTTGTATGCAAATTCCACAACATATAAAAAGTTTCACCACTTTGCAGGCAAGTTCAGAACCTTAAATGAGAAAAAGTCACAACATTTCAAAACATCATCGGTTAACCACTGTTTCTGACCACTCAAAAATTGAAATGGGCCTAACTGACCCATTAATACAAGATCTATATACGGCTCAGGTCTTTCCTTTGATGTAAAATGTGAGATTTTTCCATCTACTTCAAAAGAAGCATTCAGTAGTTCTTTAGTTAGCATTAGCAACACTGTCCTCTGTATACTTTCAGTACAGATCCCACAAATTCCCTAGTTGCATGTTTACACACTTTTTTGTCTTTGCCTGTTTTTATGTTTTCTGTCTTTTGACTTTTTCTGCTTCTTTAGCTGCACAGGTACTGAGTCTCCTCTACTTGTAAAGTAAAGTGTGTTTCATTGTCAAGTTTTCACTCTTCGCATCACCAAACTACACTATACTACTAGTGTATCTACAGAGGCAGCAGTGAGTGTGAGGATGTATTGTGAAACACCATGGGTCACATCCATACACTGAGGGGGCGACCTGCACCAGATATTACTATTATGTTGTCTTCCTCTTATGAAGGGTACACCATTCAGACGACATTTTATAAACAGACAATTTAGATCTTATCATGTAAAAGTTTTTTTAAATTAGCAACAAACTACTGAATGCACCTTAAATGCCAAAGGTTCTCCTCAGAAGTCCACACAATTTCATAAATCACTGATGCATAGTGCCAACAGTGTGAGAAGAGATGCACTTAAAAGTTTAATACTTTAGGTTTAAGGTTTCAGAAAAATCCTTAACCCTAAATGAGAGCGATAGTAACAGAAATAGTGATGCTCGTCTTGGCAAACAGCACTAAAAATCTTAAAGGAAACCATGGATGGCTACAGTTTTTTTTTTTTTTTTTTAGAAAAATAACTCTAATCCAAATACACAAAGAACATCACTGAAGGTCCTACCTGTCTGTGGTTGTATCCTTGCAGCAGAAGGAAATATGGGAAATCAAAGGGCAGGTGGATGGAGTACTGCGTGTTGTTGTCATCGCTGCTTTCCGTCTCCTCTTTCTCTGCGTTGAGGAGGTGAGCCTCTTTATCAGCCTCTGCCTCTGGATCCTCCTGTAGAGGTGCATTATGGGTCTCACTGGCTTCTTTTCCCATAGTGGAGATGTCCATGTCGCTCAAGCTCCTCCAGATACCCAGAGCATCCAGCCCCTCATTCGTCCCATCCACAAACAGAGAGGTGACCCGCGCACGAGCATGCTGCAGCTTTCGGGCTTGGGCATTGAGGCCTGGGGTGATAAATGTTTTTAAAATATATGACTTCAACTTAAATTTATACAATTTCACATTGTCATGCTAAAAACTTATAGACAACCATTGCTTAAGAAGATAATAGCACTGACTATGGCTTAGTCAGACTTCTTCTACTGCATGTGCAACAATTTTAAAGCAGCATAAGTTCATAAAATGATGGCTTAAATGGTTTAAGATTGCTTTCATACATTCTTCTAAATATAGCTGTACATCTGCCACATTTTGTTTAGACGATCTGCAATAAGATGACTATGGATGGGAGTGGCATACAGTGTTGAAAGTAATGCATTACAAGTAACAAGTTTTGTAATCAGATTACTTTTTTACAAGTAACTAGTAAAGCAACGCATTACTTTTTAATTCCTTTTTCAAATAAGTAACGCCCATTGATTGACTGACACCTTTCCTGGTGTTTAAGTGCAGAGACCTTGTGTTTGTTGTGTAAGCATGATGTTACTGTAGTTCTAGACTAAATGTGAACATGCATTTACCCACAACAAAAACAGATCCAGTTGTCCTCAAAACGAGGAAACAACTGTGAAAAGCAAACTCAGAATCTTACAGATACCTGCGATAATTAAACATGTAAATACAAAAAAACACTTTGTGTATTTAATCCCATTTTATTGACCTTCATTGATCCAATTTAACCACACCGATAAGAAATTTAGGTGTGAAAGGACTATTACATTTGCCAAAAATATAACTTTTTGTATTAAAACAAACAAGCAAGCCCAGGCCAGATGAGAAAAATAACACAAAAGTTATGTAACACATTACTTTACATTAAAAATTAACTAACGCAATTAGTTACTTTTTTTGGGAGTAACGCAATATTGTAATGCATTACTTTTAAAAGTAACTTTCCCCAACACTGGTGACGTAACATAAACAGAACTGAAGAGTGCTGTGAAATGTTCTCAGAGCTCAGGCTTTCACACCCAGGCGTTATCAGCTGTGGAAATGGGCGGTCATCTACATTGTTCTGCCAGAACACACAGCGATGGGGGCCGAGCTTCCCCAGTCACCGATTCTCAAGGGAACCCTGTGGAACACCACAGTCCCATGCCAAAGAAAAAACACCCTCAAGAGTGCAGGAAACACGCTCAGAAAGAAAAACAAGCGTCCATTTCGATGTTGGCGGCTGGAGAGCGGTGGGAAAGCTCAGTGTGAGAGCTGATGGGACTATCCCAATAAAACATACTTCTGAGAGAGCAATTTCACTAAGCTTCTTGCTGACAGGCTTTTGTTGGGATAAGCCATGAGGCACCTCACTCTGTTAAAACATTCCTAAATTGAGTCAACTGGCACGGTCCGTAGATCAAGGTCAACTATTCAAGCTCTTACAGTCTGTTCACACCAAGAACGATAACTATAAAGATTGATAACTATATTAGCGTCTACACCAATGCATGATAACATTCTGATTATTATAAGAGCGCCCAGTTTTGTCATCTGCCACTTTAAAGGTGATGGATTCTAATTTATTGATTCTGATTCATCGGCTGTAGTGTGGATACTATTCTCACAGAATTAGAAAGATTATTAAAACTTAGTTGTTTTAGATATTGTCCTTGGTGTGAACAGGCCCTAAACTGTTGATACGTTCACACAATAAATTGCTGCAATACCTGCAGTGATGGTATCTGTATTCTTGGCACTTTGCGCCTCCACGTTTGCTCTTTTCTGGATCTCGAAACGCCTGGAGAATCCATCCTTGGGTTTCCAGAGCGACTGCAACATGAGGGGCTTCTCGTGGTCACCGACAACCCGACAGCACTCGGTCTTCCATTCATGGTCCAATCCAGTTTGGCCAATCACATCACAGAGCACATACGCACTGGAGTCTTCCTTTTCCAAGCAGTACCTGTGAGGCAAAAGAACAGCTCAGCTGACCTTACCTGCTGGACTAATAACGAGTCTACAATGGAAGAGACCAATTTCTTGACATTACGTGTATTTCAAGTACTGATGAATTGAAACCAACTGAAAAAATTCTGCTGAATCAATAACTATTAAAAACAGACTTGCAGGGCCAAAACCATTGACCAAAACAGTTAAAGGGGAGGTCTAATGCTATTTCAAGCATTCCTACTTATTTACACTATTAAAGAGTTGGATTCTCATGCTAAACAATGGCCAAAGTTTCAAAAAACGATTTAGACGTATGACGGAGTATTTCTGTGCCAAATACACTCCTTCAGGTTTTGTATAACTTTCGGAAAGTTTTTTCGAGTATGGCCCTGTAGGACGTCATAAAGGGCGGGATTCCCTGTAAGGGCACTTCTCCCGGAAGAGCGTGCGCACATGTCAAACAGAGCGAGAGCACGAGCAGCCCATCAGCAGCGTACCTCATTTGGGTTACAGAAGCCATCTGCAGTGCTGCACAGGACTTGCTCGAGAAGAATTTGTCATTTTGTTTTTGGACCATGAAATCAACAGTCACTAAAAAATTGTGTTTTTGGTTGTGAGGGAAAGATAACCTTAAATTGTTCAGCTTCCCAAAGAACCCAGCGTTAAAGGGGTCATATATGATGCGATTTCAGTTTTTCCTTTTCTTTGGAGTGTTACAAGCTCTTGGTGGATAAGGAATATCTGTAAGTTTGCAAAGACTAAAGTCTCAAATCCAAAGAGACATTCTTTATAAAATTTAATAAGTAAACAGCCCCTACCTAAAACGGCTCGTTCTACCACGCCCCCACATGTCTACATCACTACGTCATGATGTGGGAAGATTTGCATAACGCTGCCACAAGATGTTCACGCAAAGAAAGAAGGCTTTTATTCTCGCTTTAGTATTGTTGTTGCTGCCGCCATGTTGTGGAGATGCTGTGTGTTTCGTTGTGAAAGCAAAACTACTTTGTTTGGCCTTCCAAAAGAGGACGATATCCGCTTCGTAATGCTTGGAGCTGATCCTTGCTGGTCGCTGATGAAATACATCAACTTCGCGCTGTGGATCGCCGATCGGCTTTCACCGTGGACAAAGCAGAGTCCAGCCCAGAGTCGTCACATGTGGTTGGCCGTAGCCCGCTGGCCGCTCCTTCTTTAATCCGCCGTCCGCCGCTCACTCTAGCCCCCGTGTGTTTCGTTGCGAAAACTAAAATACGTTGTTTGGCCTTCCAAAAGAGGACATAACTAGAAATCAGTGGTTTAGTTGTATTTACAACATTGTTCCAGAACATTTCAACCCAAATATTCATTTGTGTGCACATTTATGGAGGACTGTTTCCTGATCCTGGGGGAGTAGACTACAATGCCGGCTGTTTTGACTCATAGACTGTAAGTATGTTTTCATATTTACAGGATTTGCCACTGATGATTCAAACGCGAGTTTTGAGTAGTGTAGATTAGCGCTTGTTGTTTGTCGTTTCTCCAGTCACAAATGCAGAAATGGTTTTATGTTTACAATGCGCGATGCAACGCAATGTGTAAAAGGACAGTATAAGTCATTATATTCCATAATTATGTCCCCACATTATACAAATGCCTCGTATAATGGGTTTGAATGTTTTTGTCTCGTTGCCTCCAGCCGTGACACAGTCATCACATTAATGATTAAGGGCTACCATTTTACACACCACAGGTCACAAGCTTGAGGTATTCTGCCAATCACAACGCATTGGATAGCTGGCTAATCAGAGCACACCTCGTTTTTCAGACTGGTGAGCTTTGTAAAAATTGACACGTTTCATAAAGGCGGGGCATAGAGGAGAAACAATATATAATAATGTGTTTTTTTAACCTTAAACAACATCATATGACCCCTTTAAGGGAACAGTGGATGCACCAACGGAGTTTCGCAAGTGTGTTTGTTTGTTCCCGTCATTTCGGTGACAAATGTTTTATAAACAAATTAAATACAATTTAAGTCAATCAAGTTTTTGTTCCTGTTTTATTTATTTCGATGTCACAGCTTGCAGACGATCGCTACACAAAAGCTTTGCGTGCTCGTGACTCTTTAGCTCCGCCGACGGCCCAACTCCCAAGAGCTTCACAGTTTGTCGAGAGAAGCGGTACAGCTTGGGGGTTTTTATCTTTCTTTTATAAATATGATAAAACTAAAGACTTTTTTGGAGATATGAAGGATGCAGTACTATTTTATAGGTACTCAAGATTAACATGAGATGGGCCGAAACTTATTATTGTCCCTTCAAGGCCTGTTTACACCAAGAATGATCACTATAAAGATAACAACAATGATATCTATGCTGTCATTCATCCACACCAATGGATGATAACGTTCTGTTTATTATAAGCATGTAGTCCCTTTTGTTGTCTACTGCTTTAAAAGCTTGAGTTCTTTCATATTCTGGTGGATTCTGATTGGCTCAATGTTTCAATGACAATGTTTTTTTTTTTGTTCATCAGCTGGAAAAAAAGTGATTCAAACGATATGGTTTCTCTGTGTCATTATCGACGTAGCTGTGGTGTGGACATCACTATTATCATACAATTAGAACAATTACTGAAACTTTATAGTTACAGTTATCACTTTATTTGTTGTTGTGTGATGTGTTTTGACTAGTGCTGTCAAACGATTAATGCGATTATTCGCATCCAAATTAAAAGTTTTTGTTCACATAATACGTGTGGTATTCTGTGAATATATTAATGCATAGATAAATACAACCATGAATGCTATATTTAAAAAAATAGGTTGTTTCATTATTAATCTATTTATAGATAATATAAAATAATAAGACATAAATTATATACAGGTGAAATATTTTCCAAACTATATACTTTATTGTGTGTATTTATATATAGATAAATAAATAGACACAGTAACATACATAATGTAAACAAAAACCGTTATTTTGGATGCGATTAATCGTCGCTTATCGTTTGAAGTTAAAAAAACACTAGTTTGGACTGTTTTCTATTGCACCCAATGATGATAAACTACAGCAGGTAAACATGTCAGCAGTGTGGACACACATAATCATGACCAAAAATGATGCTAGAGTAGCAATATATAAAATCTCTTGGGCCCGTTGTTGAAGAAATGTATTGTTAAACTCACATAGCGAGTTTAATCACCCAATTACCAAAACTGAAACAAACATGTACACACATTGAATCTGAATCTGGCAAGAGTGCATCCCTCACCTCTCCAGAGCCTCTTTGACCAGCTCTTTGGCACTGGAGTGACTGGTGGCCAGCACGCTCTTGTAGTTGGTTCCTTGGCAGATGTCACTGCCAAATATCTTGAGGATCCCTGGGATAGTCCTCTGACAGGACAGCTCTGCGGGGTCGTCCGCTGCTTGCAATTCTAGGGTCCTGCTGTCCCGACCTGGCCGTCTGTTTCGC
Organism: Sinocyclocheilus anophthalmus; assembly: GCA_018155175.1. Taxonomy (NCBI): domain Eukaryota; kingdom Metazoa; phylum Chordata; class Actinopteri; order Cypriniformes; family Cyprinidae; genus Sinocyclocheilus; species Sinocyclocheilus anophthalmus. The sequence goes on from JADLZN010003719.1 coordinate 40,284, forward strand.
AGAACAGGGCTTCGGTTGAACACCGTGGTCAGTCTGTTGTTGTGTCGGCGAATCTTGCTCTTGGCCGGCTGCCGGACTCCAGTGCTCTCCACAGACTGAGCCGTGCTATCAGACGTGCTGGACCTCAGAGAGACAAGGTTAAGATGACTTTAAAAGCTTGCAGCTGATGTGAGCATCTGCACTCAGTCTGCTTTAGATACAATGACAGAATGAGTGTAATATACTCAGGTTTGACTACTCTTTTCATATACTGTCTATGGCTAAGATGCATGTGAATATAAACCTTCTTTATCATCGCATCTGTTTAGTCTTTAGTCTCTTGGTTAAAGTCGACCACGAAATGCCAGATTGTCACCGGTAGCTCCTATACAAGCTTTCATCAATTCTAACACGTTTTAAAGGCTTGACTTTTAATATGCATTATATTGTTTTCGTTGAAGTATCAAGGAGAAGCTTTTTGACTCATCAGATAATTCATATATTTTAGTAAAACAAAAAACGATTAAACATCTTTTCTTTTCAAATAATTATAATACTTTTGCTTTAAACGTGCATTTGTGACAAAGGCATCAAAACTGTACGATTAAAAACTATAAAACAGGCAATTGTTACTGTGTAAAATGTGTATAAATATACAATTACGAAAAAATACATATTAAATATTACAATTATATAAAATAATTTTAGCCTATTATTTCACTGAGGCATACTTTTATGTGAATTTTTCTTCATGTAAGATAAGCTAATATGATAATAATAGTAACAATAATAAATCATATGTCAATATGTAATATTATACTATGTGTTACAGACCACACACACAAATATATATATATATATAATCTCGATATATATATATATATACATATAATTTGGTAAACTTTACAATAATGTGTGTCATGTTGTTCACCTTACTCAATACATTTGTTACAGTATTTATTTATCTTTGTTAATGTTAGTTAATACAAACACAGTTGCTCATTGTTCACAGTGCAAAAAATGTGTAAACCGTGTAAATGTTCAAATCAATATTAATTTTAATAAATGCTGTCGAAGTATTGTTCATTCTTAGTTCATGTTAACTAAACTAGTTAACTAATGAACCTTATTGCAAAGTGTTACCAAAACTTGTTATTCACCAAAAGATGGCCAGGATATGAGAGAGAAAGAAAGAAGAAAGGTCTCCCCTTCTTCCACCTTGGACATATCGTATTATTAAGAAGTGAGGCAAAGCAATTTACTACCAGTTCTCAATGCACGGGAGTTTTTACACTATGTATTTGTATTTGCATGATAGAGCAACCTTTTATCATGCTAACGAATGAGACGTGCTATTTACCTAGACATTGCACACCTTACGTCCATTTTTAAGTTAATTTAGTTTCTTAAATGTGTATATATATATATATAGCATTTATAGAGTTTTAGCTTTTAGTTTTGATTACTTTTTCTCATTTGTAAGTCGCAAATGACTAAAAGTAAGCAAAGTAATAATACATTCTAACAAATGCTTTGCTTGTCTGTTACTTAAAATAAAAACTGACTTATTCTGCTATCTACTGGCATCGCTGTCACCCTTGTTTAAGTGTGTTTAAGTCCTCGGATGCTTTCAGGGGGCACTTCTTTCTTCATTTGTGTCGCGAGTGTGCTGAAAGTAAACGGATGGCATGCAGAAGCGTATGCATAACTCACTGCAGAGATCCACTGCTGCTCTTTCTGCCCAGCACTGCCAGGCGTCTCTTGGGCGAGCGGATCAAGAAGCCCACAGGAAAGCCCAGAGCTTGTTTAGAGACGAGACTGCTTCTTTCCTCCGAGATCATGTCAGCGCGTGCAAGAGTGTAATTGTTCGATTTCAAGTGTCACGTTTAGCAGCTCTATCCCAGTCTGTGTGCCCCGCTGTCCAAATAACTCGCTTCGGGGCAACACATGTTGCGCGTGTTAGTGACACAGAGACTTTAAACGCTGAACATCTTCAGTCATCCTTTCTTTACTATCATCCACTGAACACAACCGTGTCTGCTTCGCTATTAAATAATGTCATCCAGTCCGGTTTGAACAAGTCCTCTTTAATTAGACATGTCCTTACGGATTCAAACGAATGCTAATCCGATATCGTAAACGATAGCGATAAACTGTCCCAGCGACACGCTCGCTCTGATTCCGTCAAGTGTCCCGCTGTCGGCCTTTGTGTGTGTGTGTGTTTGTGCTTGGGTCCCGTTTGAAAAGTTAAACGCGTCGTAAAGAGGGCGTCTGGGAACTCTAGCCGGAAGTCAATCCTATTATGGCATGTTTAGCTCATGAATATTAATTAGGGTATGTGATTGGACGCAGGAGGACGAATCGTCAGCTTTAACTAATTCATATTCATGAGCGCAAACTTCGTCACAGCAGTGACAACAGATACAAAGGTATATTTATATATACATATATATATAGCGATATTACGACATTTTAGACCCTGCATTGCTGAAAGAAAACACTGGACCTTATTTGAGATTTACGAGCAGAAAGTGTGTAAACTTTACGAAAACCCTTCTTATGTAAATCGCTGCATTTAATTAAAAGAAACTATTTACAAAACTACATTAGAAATTAAACAGGCATTCGCTCTACTTCTGTTTTATAAATGAGGTGGACATGGTCTTCAGTTAACTTCCAATACATTAAATAACTGCATACATTGCATATCGTTACTTAGCCGGAAGTCAATCCTATTATGGTATATGTTTAGCTCATGAATATTAATTAGGGTATGTGATTGGCCGTACGAGGAGGAATCGGCAGCTTTAACTAATTCATATTCATGAGCGCAAACTACGTCACAGCAGTGGCAACAGATACAAAGGTATATTTATATATACATATATAAAAAAATATCTATTGATATTAAGACATTTTAGACCCTGCATTGCTGAAAGAAAACACTGGACCTTCTTCGAGATTTACGAGCAGAAAGTGTGTAAACTTTACGAAAACCCTTCTTATGTAAATCGCTGCATTTAATTAAAATAAACTATTTACAAAACTACATTAGAAATTAAACAGGCATTCGCTCTACTTCTGTTTTATAAATGAGGTGGACATGGTCTTCAGTTAATTTCCAATACATTAATAACTGCATACATTGCATATCGTTATTATTGCCTGACGTATTTGATTGCTCAATATTTAATATACATACACACGGATCTGCTTTATGTATCATAAATTATGATACAGCCTGTATGACAGCAGTTCCCTCACTGTAAATGTGAGCGGATCTGATCTGAAGTGTAAGGAAAAGGGAAGGGCGGGAGAGGATTTCCCTTGCACTGGGTGTGAAAGGACTCAAGTACGTAGAATGTCAATATTTGCTCGTTCTGCATGCACTTCTTTGTTTTTTCATTCACGATACCAGAAGTGTCTCCATCTACTGGCAGTGATCACAAATAACACATGACTATAGCTGCACTACATGTTTCCTCCTCAAGGGGGCGCTTTGAGTTACAAATATCTCCGCTTGCGTTTAAACATTCGATTTTATCTATTCAACACGAAAATAAATAAAATAAAAAACGAAGGTTCACTACAAAACCCTGAGCTCGCTAAAACTCATAACAGTACTATGTGGAAATAATATCAACAGATAAATCAAATAAAAGTCGGGGGGGGGGTTCTGGTGGGAAAGGAAAAAGAGAGAAGGGGCGGGAAAAAAAGGGGAAAGAAAAAGGAGGGGAAAAAAAGGGGGGGAAGAAAAGGGGGAAAGGGGAGGGGGGGGATACACTACGCGGGGGGTGGACCCTGTAAACGCTAAGCTGAAAGAAAAAGGCACTGTATACCGGGTGCTCACACACAGTTCACAAAAATAAATACTCAGTCTAAGGGGAGAAAACACAGGGATACAATAAATAACTGTGGGTTACACAGCAAACAATCAAAGGGGTAGTGGCGCAGAGGAATGTTGGTCGTCACGAGAAATGTGAAGATGTGTTTAACAATCAAACAGTACAGTTGACCCCTGTCGACACAAGGAATGAGTAGCAGGTGTGTATTCAACCCTTGACGAGGAGACGTTAACTCCGACCGTTGAAAACCCAATTTAAATATGTGACGATTCAATCGGTTGAGATGCTAAATCAGCACGATTCAGTTACGGGCAGGAGTTTATATGAATGTACGTCTGAGGGGAACTTACTGTCTCTCGATGGTATTTTTTCTTTTCCTCTTGCCTCTGTATAATGCATAAAGTTCATAAGTGCAGCGCTGCTTTGCTTACAGCGGAAACCAAGAAAATGCTTTAAGCGCCACCTGCTGGCAGAGGGTGCATCTGCGTCTCGTTCAGCTCGTCTCATGTTTCGGTTTCATGCAGATATTTTTTATGTATGGAAGTTTCACAAACTGAATCAACCAGTTTTTGCTTGTCAAATTTCAAATTATCAATCTAATTTAGATTAAAAAGAACTGCTCATGTTGCCTGTACACAGGCATCTTGTATTGGATCCTTATTGAAATGCAGCAGATTGCCTCCTAATTTTAAAAGAAAGAGCACAACCAAGCTTCGATTTATTTTATTTGTTTTATTTATTTGATTTGGGGCTTGTTTGAAAATTTCAATTTAGTTTTGTTATTTACATTTACATTATTTAAATTTTGTCATTTAGCAGACGTTTTTGTCCAAAGTGACTTACAAATGAGGACGATGGAAGCAATCGAAATCAACAAAAGAGCAATAATACGCAAGTACTGTATTAGTATATCATTATAGTGCTGTATTTCAATTTCACTAAGAAATGTGCAGCATTTTGTCAAAGCCATAATACAAGGATACCTTTTAATTTATAATTTCTTAAATCTAATTTTGTTAAAAAAATCGTGAAATCAAAACCGCGAATCGAATCGTGGCATCCCTAGTCTTGACAGTTTAGGAGACGTCAGCCATTTTCTTTCAAGAAAATCCATCTTCAAAAAATGTAGTCCCCAAGACGGCCATCTAAGTGAACAGAAATGCCTTTCCAGGAAATCATGAATTTGCATACACTGAGACACATTTAAACTGATAAAATACAATAAACGTGTAGAATAAACACAATCCTGGACATACTACTAAATAGTTTGTCACTGTCAGATTTGATCAAGTTTTTTTGACCTCTGATGTACTAACAGCAGCAAAATTGCTTTGGCGTTAAACGAGTTTAACAAGGAAAAACTTTCTGGTATCTAAAGCGAGCAGGTCAGCTCGCAGTTCTGCCATCTTTTGCACGCTCCCATAGCGCTCTGAAAAACAACAAGACAGCATTTTTTTCCTCATTTTTATTCAGGACAAATACAGTTTTTTTTTAAAACGGGAACAAAATGAAAACACTTCTCTAAACTAAAACCGTGTAAAGATTTGGGATTTAGCATACAGAGGGGAAAACCAAAGCCAGTTAGAGACCTTTAAGGCTTCCAGTCAAAATACCGAGCAGAACCGATCGTCAATATTTCTAACGTGTCAAGTGAGAGCGGACTGTACAGAGCAAACATGCCACAAGTATTTGATTCATTCTGAATGCATACTGACAGAAATAATGGTGGACCTGCATGTGCATCTACGCCAGCTCATAGCAGTGAGACCAAAGAAAACCAAACAAACATAATTGAAAAAACACGAAGGGTCCTGTGGAAACGCTGAAAAGGGGACCGTTTTACATTTACATCTTTATCATATAGGCCACTACATCTGTGGTTCACCTTGTTTTAAAGCAGCGGAGGTGAGTTGTCGGATGGAGGTCTTCGGGTCTTCCTCTCGCAGCTGTTCAAACTCCCCCTGATGTACACAAATGGTCAGAGAAACTCCATTAGTGCGTGAAGCCAGACACATTTACAGCACAAGCAAAAACATTACACCAGATTAACAGTCTCATTTACACAGCTTTTTAAAAACTATCAAACCACAATTAAGCAAGAAATACATTGGATCACTTTTATCATCATCTTTGTTCTACACTATCAGTTTTCAAATGTTTCATCTTGAGATTTATATTTTTTTTAAACAGCAGCAGCAGCGATAGTAACTGCTCGGCTGCAAGTTAAAATGATTGAAGGCAAGCACACAAATAAAACCATGAAATATTTAAAAGAATTGATATCCCGCTTCTATACGGCCAGACTCTGACTCTGTAGGTGGCTGATCTTGCTCTGAAAGCATGCACTGCTACTTTAAGGACAACACAAGTAGCGAATTTAAACATGAGAGAGAAAGTAAGTCAAAGTTTACTTCAAAAAGACACACCTGCATTAAAACACAAGCTAATTCTCACTAGGGCTGAGCGATATATCCAATATCCCTGATAGAATCAGCAGTGATAGATAGCAAAATTGCATAAAAAATGTAAACCGTTTGAACCAATTCAAAATTGTGATTCAACATAAGTAAATATTAACATTTATTCCTACGTATTGTTATATTAGTGCATATTAGGGCCGAGAATAATGCATTCATTTGGTGTGAATATTTGTGATGCATTCATATTGGTGTGAATACGGAAAAAATTTCTGCTTAATTTCGCAAAAAAAAAAATTGTAATGTCTATTTAATGGTTTTAATTAATCTTTTAGGAGGTAATTTCTTAGCCAAAACTGATGTGTGATTAATATGTCATGCATTTAATCAAGATTTAAAAAAATGATTAATCACTTGACAGCCCTTGTGCATACACGAGATTTATTAATTTTTTTTTATTCCCACCGTTTTACAACTTTCGTTTTGAATTGTGTAGCCATTTTGAACAGGCTACAATAGTGAAATGGTGGCTACTCTTATTATAGACAAAAAAAACACTTTATATCAACCTTTAAGCCCATTTGAGAGCTAATACATTCAATTTCATCAATAAGTAGGTATGTAACGATTAACCGCGAGCCGGTTGACAATCGATTAAAATATTTGACGATTCAAATCGGTTGAGATGCTAAACGTGATTCATTTAGGTGTAGGAGTTTATATGAATGTATTTCTGAGGGGAACTGGCTGTCTTTAGAAAATTTTAGATGGTATTTTCTTTTTATCTTACCTCTGTATAATGCATATTAAAGTACATAAGTGCAGCGCTGCTTTGTTTACAACGGAAACCAAGGAAACGCTTTAAGCGCCACCTACTGGCAGAGAGTGAATATGCGTCTCATTCAGCTCATCTGCTGTTTCGGTTTCATGCAGATATTTTTTATGTATAGTTTCACAAAACTGAAGTCAAACCATTCGGTTTTTGCTTCAAATGTCGAAATTATACAATCTAATTTAGATTAAAACTGCTCATGTTGCATGCATGCACCTTCTTTGTTTGGATCAAGATTAAAATGCAATGGTTGCCTCTAATTTCAAATGGAGAGAGCACGGACAACGCCTTATTTGTGATATAAGACATTTTTTTATTGTGTTACTTATTTAGTTGATTTGGGGCTTGTTTTCATTTCACTGTAGTTGTTGTTTTTACATTTACATTTAGTAATTTTGCTGACGCTTTTATCCAAAGCGACTTGATAATGGGGACAATAGAAGCAATCAAAGCCAACGAAAGAGCAGTAATATGCAAGTGCTATTTTAGTATTTTATTATAGTGTTATATTTCAATTTCGCAAAGAAATGTGCAGCATTTTTGGTCCAAGCCATAAAATACACATTTAATTTATAATTTGTCTTAAATCTGATTTTGTTAAAAAAATCGTGAATCGAATTGTGAAATCAAAACCGTGAATCGAATCGTTACATCCCTATCAATAAGATGAACTGACATACGTTTGTTTAGCTATATCACCCAGCCCTAATTCAAACCTATTACTGGTTACTGAACAGGCAAAATGAAAATAAGCGACACAAACAAGGAGAAAGAACTGTTTTGAGCTTGATCTGGTTTGATAGGTTATTGTGGGATATCAATTGGGCTCATCTGTAAACCTGACATCCACCCGTTACGGCGTAGAGTAAACCATTGGCACTTGAAACCAACAGAAAGCAAAACTGAGAACATTTAAAACTGGGAGAAAAGAGATAGGGTAAATAAACATCAAGCTCTGAGACACGTTCACAGGCAACAGCATTCAAATGGATGTGGGTAGTGAAAGGAGTACCTTTGGTGAATACCTGCACAGATTGACAGTATCCTTGATTTTTAAATTGGCTTTTCATGTGGGGGGGAGGGGTCGCTCACAACACCAACGCTGTGTGAGGTGTGGAAGTCAGCTGCAATAATTCATTAACCCTACACTTCCATCATCCCAAAGCTATCGGATCTCAACTTTAAGAACAGACGGTATTAAAAAGTGCAACATATCCATGTAACTCCAACAAAAAAAATACATATATATGTATTCATTGCAGTTGAATGAACTCTTTGGACCTCTTATTAACACCTTATAGACATCAGATGGTAAAATGCTGTGTGCTTATGCATGTACATGCATATGAGCACACAATCATTTTATATGTGAAAGACAAAGTTCAGTCAACTAGTTTAATCTTACTGCGAGCATAGAGTTAACAGGTTGAGGTAGTAAAGGCAGAGTTAGGGAAAAAAAAAAAAAAAAAAAAACACGTAAATTTGGAAGAGACCTTGTCTAAAGAGACAGATGTATGACCGATACAAAACGAGGTACCTCCAAGCATGTTTTTCAAGGCTACACTGGCCTTTCCCTCTGGGTTTGTTTCTTTCTACTTTCTTCCGTTTCATCAGCCTAGTCCCCATCTTCAGTGCATACTTACGATGCACTATTAAAAAACAGGAAGAAAAATCACAGACAGAACTGAAAGAAAAGGGGGGGAAGGGGAGAGGGGGAGAGACCCGGGCCGGACGGGACAGTGCACTTACCTGGGGCTGATCTGAGGTCCTATCAGATCAGTTTTAATTGGACTGTGTGTCACCTTCAGAATGTAGCTCTTGCGCGGTGCCATTCACTTCTGCTTTGGGAGGCTCCGCCTCCATGGACTCGGGCTTGGAGAGCTCATTAGACTTTTCAACCGAGCCCTTTCTGCTGCTCCTTTTCTCATCTGAGGAGTCCTTGTGCTCTGTGAGATAAACAATAAACGGACATGGCTATCTGGGCGATTCAGAAATATAGTTAGATTAGGCATATTTGATTTAGTTTCGCGAGTCAGTTCAAACTCTTGCAATAAAACCTTTCGAAACTTCTGATGTAACGATGATGAGGGAATTCTGCACGTGTCAAAAATAAATAAAAAAATACACATGGAGCTACAGAAAAATGAAGTCTTCAAAAGGTTTGTTCTACAACAAACAAATAAAAATTACCATAAATCAAAAAAATAAATAACCAAACAATTTAATTAAATAAAAACGAACAAAAAATAAAACACCAAAACAAAATGATACAAACAAGAGATGTTTAAGCTAAAAATTACATTTATGAAAAACGAAGGGGAAAAAAAAATGCATGTGCAACTACAGAAAAATTAAACTTTAAAACGTTATTTATTTTACTTCTTCCATTAAACCGCTCTAATCAAAATACAGTCAAAATTGGCCTTTTGAAAAACAAAACAATCACACAACAACAACAAAAATACAACAAATCAAACAAAACCAAAACATACAAAAAACAAACAAAATCCAAAAACAAAACCACCTTAAGTGTGGTTTAAAAGTCAACAAAGACTCAATGCTCTGATCAAAAACTTTGCAACAAAATTAAACTAGTTAAATGGCACACCTTTGTCCCTAGAGGATTTGTCCTTGTCTCTGTCTCCTCTGTCCTTTTCTCTGTCTCTGCTGCGACTGCGGTGCCGGTGGCTCTTGCGCTCAGAGCTGCGGGACCTCCTCCTCTCCCTGCTGCGAGAACGTCGCTTCCTGTCCGAGCGCTCGCGGCTGCGCCTCCTCTCTCGGTCACGGCTCCTGTTGACATTTAATATTTCGTCCATCAGTACAAGTTACAGAAATCACAACTGCCACAACAGGTGACAGTAAAGTACGTTGAACCAGCATTTGTTAAATATCTAATTATTAAAAACTGTTTCGTTAACTAAACGAATCATAAATAAATACGATGGGAAAAAAACTTGAAAATATAAACATCGGCCTTGTCCACTGAAACAAGAAAGCCGAACTAGTCCTAAAATTACTAAAACTGAAATAAAAAAATATATATATAAATATTTTAAAACCCCCCAAAAACAAAAACCCAGACTTTAAAATAAAAATGAAAACTGAAAAATAAAAGCCAATTTGAAACAAATAAATACTATAATAGCATATCAAACAAATATATTTTGATAACAAAATATATATTGTTTTGCACATTCTCAGCTCGTGTGTCTAGGAGCTGTGAGAGTTGCGCACCTGCTGCGCTTCCTGTCACGTTCCTTACTCCTGGACCTCTTCCTGTCTCTCGAGCGGCTCCTGCGGCGGTCTGACGCGCGGCTGGAGTGTCTGCTGTTGGAGTGACTCCTCCTGCGCCTGTCCCGTTCCTTCTCCCTGTCCCGTTCCCTCTCCCGCTCACGTTCCTTCTCCTTCTCCCGCTCTCTCTCCCTCTCCTTTTCTCGCTCTTTCTCTCTCTCCTCCTCCTCTTTGCGTTTCTTCTCACGCTCCTCCCTTTCACGCTCTCGGTCCTCCTTCTCCTTCTTGCCTCGCTCATCCTTCTCCGGATCCTCTGAGCGCCGATGCAGCTTTTCCTGTGGGATCAAACAGAAAATCATGGTGTAAACATTACCAACTTCTGATTTGTGCCAATCAAGTTCATTCAAAACCATGCATTACCAAATTATCTAAAATTAAGAATTTGTTTTTCTTACAAAATGACTGTATTGTAAAATATAGAACTGGAAGAAATGTCTATAACGGACCCTAAATCAAAAGGTTGACCGCCACCTCACCTTCAGCTCCTCGACCGTGGCTTTGATTTTGGCATATCCCATATGCTGCTTGCCCATTAGATGATCATCCACTCTGGACTGAGCGTCACCAACTATGAGGAAAGCGCCACACACTTCACACACCTCCATCTGCTTCTCCTGAGCTGCAAAGCTCTCAATCGTCTGACAAACAAGAAATCATGTCAGTACCTTTTACAATTAAATACAAAAACAGGCCGCATGTCTGCTTAAACCTGGATGTGTTACTCACTGAAGGAGTGGAATTGAGCTGCTCCCGCTCCTCCTTCAGCTGCTCCACCAGCTTCATCATGCCCTGCGCCTCCTCAACACGGCCCTCCGAGCCCAACTCCTCAATCTGAGCACACACAAACACACATCTATATGCCTCTCTGAACACATTTGTGCTCATTTCTCCACTTATGACAGGCAGAACCTACCTGAAGAACAAGCTCCTCAATCTTCGTGGTGAGGACCTGAGATTTCTCCTCGTTCTTCCCAGATGGACCCGGTGCCTGGAAATCAGAGTTCGGAGTGAGTTGTGCTCGACACACAGTGTACACACGCCTTTATCTATATTATTATTATAAAAACTGCATATGAATTTAATAGACTGCCCTAACCGGCTGGCTTGCTGAAGAGCCAGGCAATAAATATGTTCCAAAATGTGGTCATATAAATATGTAAACAGTGACGGCTATGGAAATACTTACTCCAGAGTTCTGCTGGGCTTGAGACAGGGCTAAACGCGCATGGCCCCTCCGAATCCTGCGCTCCACCTCGGCCAGGAGACTCTGCAGGTACCGCAGGAAGTCTCGCTCATATCCTTCCTTCATAAAGCGGGAGCTCTTCTCATACCTAAGACAGTGTGTAACAGTTTTTTTTACATTAACATATGATACAAATTTTAAAACATATACTGGTAAAATTACACTAAATAATAATTTTGGGGTAAAATTAGAAATAGTTTTATGCTTAAAGAACATTTTTTAACAAGATAATTTTTAGAAACAAGATTGTTTGCTGTAGAACATGTTTATGGCTAATTCTATGTATAATTCTAATAAAAAAAATTTTTTAAATCTAGTAAACGTAACTAAATAAAACATAGTATATGTGTACAGTAATGACAATCACTATTGAGAACAATGGGAATTAAAAATCTGCCGATTTTTTGCATTATATAATAGAAAATTGTGAGGAAATTCATGTTAATGAATTTGTCAGAAAAAAAAAAAAAGTATATTAATATTTATGTTAATATTAATGGTTCTAAAAAACAAAATTAACTTTTTTTACCATCTGATTTGGGATGTGTTCATGACATTCACCCAACACTTACATTTTCCTCAAGTTTTCATCATGGATTTTTTCACAAGGACCTGGGAAAAAAAATTTTAATATATTTACACATTACAATGTGGATCGCAAGAATAAAACGAGACAAATGTATTTGAGAAGCTGTCCTTACCCAAGTCTGATCGTGTGTTTGTGAAGAGTTCAGCGGGGCAAAAGTCACACAGGTAGTATTTGCAGACCTGAAGAAAAAGAGTGAACACTTGTGTTAAATCCTCACGAGTACTCGAATTAGTGGTCGACCGATATTGGTTTTTGACAGCCGATGCCGATATCTTGGAAAGCAGGGTGGCCGATATAAAGCAGATATAATTATATTTATTTTAATTAATATTTAAGAAATTTGAAATAATTTGATTGTTAAATAAACATACTTATACTTTAGATGACACAGTATTTTTCACAAATAAATAAATATTTAATAAATTTAATATAATTAAAAAGGAAGCAAGCACTGTAACCAACAGGGCACTCAGTATTCTGGGAAGTCTGTGTGCATTGGGACTCATATTTCCTACAAATAATAATAATAATAATTGATGCATTTTTATTTAACGTCGCCTTTCAAAACACCCACGGTCACCTCATCCTGCAAAACCGCATTTAACAGGATAAAGAAATGACACTAAGCCCTATTCGGAATCCATGAGTTTTATCACTGAGGTGATAAGTACATTTATTTTTACAGACGTCCATATGAGAAACAATTACCGTCCGAATTGGGCTATAACGTGACTGTGGTCAAAGCGAACACGTGTTCCTGCAGAACATTACTCTTACCTATTGGTTACCACGGAGTTTGTGATTTTATTCGGCTTTATCATCTTTATTAATATTTTAATTTTTAATGCAGAGATTTAAAATATATTCACTATATACAATGCTTAACAAATTTATGTAAGGTTTTTAACAAATTAGGGTTTGTGGGCCACTGCTGCTTTAAACTAACAGTACTGGTGATTACCAAAATCATTTTTTAGCTTTCTGTATGGGTTAGTCCTCCAATATGCATAAGCTCTTTAGTAACAGTAGTAGGTTGTTTCTAATGCTATAATATAATTATTGCTGTTATCTATGAAAGAAAGGCAGAGAGCTTTATAGTGTTTTTTTTTTTCAGATACCCAATTACAGTCAAAAAGTACTTAATGCCAGCAAGAATGCAAGCTATGAAGGGCATAGGAAGTCATTTTTGTTATGTGAATAAATAAAAGTATTTAGTTATAAATAAATGACAATAAAAAAATTTTTTTTTTAAACAATTTTTTTACAGATTCCTAAAATGTGTTTTCTCTTTATGGCAGGTGGTCTAATAAATTGTTAAGTACTGTATGTTTTCATAGCATTCAGTTGGCACATTTTTTTTAAGGACATTGGGCAGAATGTGGAATAGTGTGTTTTTGTCAATAAAATAAAAAAAGAAAATTGTTTGTTTTTAATCCGATTAATCGAAAAAATAACCGATTACCAAAATAATCGTTAGTTGCAGCCCTATTATGAAGTGCCTTGTAAATAAGGAGCAAGATCTTGAATTCAACTCGATACTTTACTGGAAGCCAGCGCAACTGCTGAAGAACTGGAGAAATAAAGCCAAGGTAACACTCCTTTTACATACAGCACACATGAATATGTCTCAAGTCAAACTGGCCACCACATACGCCACAGTTTCCGGTAATCTATATTTGACCCTGGAGCATGGAAAAAAAAAAAAAAAAAAAACGAAACATGAGCAGCCACGGGTATATCTGTAGAATAGCCAAAAATACTTGTTTGGGTCCAAATTGGTCAATTTTCTTTTATGCCAAAAATAATTAGGATATTAATTGAAGATCATGTTCCTTGAATATATTTTGTAAATGTCCTACTGTGAACATACCAAAGCTAAGAACTTCATCTGGTGATTTTCTCAATATTGACTTTTTTTTTTTGCACTCAGGTTCCAGATTTTCAAACTGTTGTATCCTAGCAAGCCACACATCAATGGAAAGCTTGTTTATTCAGCTTTCAGATGCACAAATCTCCATTTCCAAAAAAATGCAGGGTCACACATGTATCTATAAGGCCCCCCCTTCGGCGTAGCTCTTGTGTGATTGGTCAGTTTTAAGACCACAGAAAGAATAGTAATATAATCCCTCTCCTCAAGTCACATTAACTGAACAGTCACATATAAGTTAGCTCAAACGGTGCTGGACGAGTTACACGCAGAAGTTTGACGCTCAGCGCTTGTTGCAAACTAATAAAAGCTATTCTATCTTAGAAAAGCACATAATAAAGATATAAAGAGGAGGGCGGCGTGTTCCGCGCATGTGTTCAACACTGAGACACGAGCTTAGCGTGCTAAGCTAACGGATCCAAACAACCTGGACTAACTAGCGCACAACACGCCGCTCAGCTAAGCTTGTATGAGGTACACGCAAACACATCTAGATCTGTTCTTTGGCTAGCTTCGTGATCTGCAGAGCTGTGTGTGTGTGTGTGAGTGACTGTATTAATCTGCTGGTCCGCGCACTCACAGTCTCGTGATCCCAGCGCACGTTACAGCGCTTCTCGTCCGGAGCCAGGTTCCGGTCCCGGCCCATCAACTCATCGAGTAACTGGGCAGCAGAGAGCATCGTGCCTCGGCTTTACTTCGGACCCGCTATAAGAGAGGATTGTTGTTCATTTACAGGATATCGTGTGCTGCGTCCCTGCTCGGATCTCAACAACAAAATGGCAGCGTGCAGCGGATGTTACCCATAAGGCACCGCGAGGAACAGTCGTCAGTGCGCCATCTAGTGTTCTTCTTCTTCTTCTAATAACGTTTAATGGCGGATGGCAAACCAACTTCTGGTGCATTACCGCCACCACTGACTGGATGTGGAGCACGAATATGCAACTAATATAACATATTTTATATTTATTAGATTTTATCATTAAAAAAAAAAAAAAATAAGATAAAAAAAAAAAAAAAAAAAACCCTTTCCTAAATTCTCCTGACTAATCCTATTTCTTTAATGTATTTAACAATAGCACCATATATTTTACCTTGTTCTGCATGCTCTTTCAAGAGATTTGACAAATTAAATGATTCAACACCCATGTTTCTTACTTCCTTAATGAGTTTTAACCTTTCTTTTTCGTATTTTTTACATTTTATTAAAACGTGCTCTATTGTTTCTGCCTGATACAAAAAATACATTGACCTGTTTCATGTTTTCCTATATTAAACAGAGAGTGATTTAATCTAGTATGCCCTATTCGGATGCGAGAAATAATTGTATCTTCTTCTTTCCTATTCCTAAAAACACTTATTCCATTTCCTACTTGCTGCTGAATATTATACATTTGTCTGTCCTTGCTTTCACAGTTCCATACTTCTTGCCATTTTTTGTTTATGAATTCTTTAATTTTCCCTTTAACCTCATTTTTGCTAAGAGTCACTTGAATATCTATTTCTGAGTGTATAAGAGCTTGCTTAGCATCTTAAGTGAGTAAAAAATGGCTTTGGTGAGTAAAAAAATTAGGTTAAACAACAGTTGGAAAGTAACCCCAACATTCATGGATTAAACCTGAATGTAAGACTGACTTTCTGATACTCACAGATATACAGTGGGTACGGAAAGTATTCAGACCCCCTTAAATTTTTCACTCTTTGTTATATTGCAGCCACTTGCTAAAATCTTTAAGTTAATTTTTTTTCCTCATTAAACGTACACACAGCACCCCATATTGACAAAAAACACAGAAATTGTTACATTTTTGCAGATTTATTAAAAATGAAAAACTGAAATTTCACATGGTCCTAAGTATTCATACCCTTTGCTCAGTATTTAGTAGAAGCACCCTTTTGATCTAATACAGCCATGAGTCTTTTTGGGAAAGATGCAACAAGTTTTTCACACCTGGATTTGGGGATCCTCTGCCATTCCTCCTTGCAGATCCTCTCCAGTTCTGTCAGGTTGGATGGTAAACGTTGGTGGACAGCCATTTTTAGGTCTCTCCAGAGATGCTCAATTGGGTTTAAGTCAGGTCTCTGGCTGGGCCATTCAAGAACAGTCACAGTTGTTGTTGTGAAGCCACTCCTTCGTTTTTTTAGCTGTGTGCTTAGGGTCATTGTCTTGTTGGAAGGTAATCCTTCGGCCCAGTCTGAGTTCCTGAGCACTCTGGAGAAGGTTTTCCCTGTACTTGGCCGCATTCATCTTTCCTCGATTGCAACCAGTCGTCCTGTCTTTGCAGCTGAAAAACACCCCCACAGCATTATGTTGCCACCACCATGCTTCACTGTTGGGATTGTATTTGACAGGTGATGAGCAGTGCCTGTTTTCTCCACACATACCGCTTAGAATTAAGGCCTAAAAGTTCTATCTTGTTCTCATCAGACCAGAGAATCTTATTTCTCACAATCTTGGAGTCCTTCATGTGTTTTTTTAGCAAACTCCATGCGGTCTTTCATGTGTCTTGCACTGAGGAGGAGCTTCCGTCGGGCCACTCTGCCATAAAGCCCCGACTGGTGGAGGGCTGCAGTGATGGTTGACTTTCTACAACTTTCTCCCATCTCCCGACTGCATCTCTGGAGCTCAGCCACAGTGATCTTTGGGTTCTTCTTTTACCTCTCTCACCAAGGCTCTTCTCTCCCCCGATAGCTCAGTTTGGCCAGACGGCCATCTCTAGGAAGGGTTCTGGTCGTCCCAGACGTCTTCCATTTAAGGATTTTGGAGGCCACTGTGCTCTTAGGAACCGTAAGTGCAGCAGAATTTTTTTTTGTAACCTTGGCCAGATCTGTGCCCTGCCACAATTCTGTCTCTGAGCTCTTCAGCAGTTCCTTTGACCTCATGATTCTCATTTGCTCTGACATGCACTGTGAGCTGTAAGGTCTTATATAGACAGGTGTGTGGCTTTCCTAATCAAGTCCAATCAGTATAATCAAACACAGCTGGACTCAAATGAAGGTTTAGAACCATCTCAAAGATGATCAGAAGAAACGGACAGCACCCGAGTTAAATATATGAGCGTCACAGCAAAGGTCCTGAATAGTTAGGATCATGTGATATTCAGTTTTCCTTTTTTATAAATCAGCAAAAATGTCCACCATTCTGTGTTTTTCTGTCAATATGGTGTGCTGTGTTACATTAATGATGAAAAAAAATTAACTTAAATGATTTTAGCAAATGGCTGCAATATAACAAAGATTGAAAAATTTAAGTGGGTCTAAATACTTTCCGTACCCCTGTATGTATGGAATCACATATGGAAAAAAAAAGGCCCATTTTGAACAGGTAATACAAAGTTTAAAATAGTAAAGTCACATTGTAATACATAAAGTAGCATTTATGATAATAAAGTTGCAATTATGAGCAGTGACAATTACGAGAAATAATCAAAATTATGATAAATAAAAGTATAAAGATAATTACAACATCTTTATAGGATACTAAAAATACTTTTTACACCTAAACTCCATGATAGCCCAAAGCTACATAATTCCATTTTCATAGGAACAAAAATATTTTTAATAACATAGCTGCAAGCAGCAATCACAGAGCCAAGCACACTAACAGCAAAAATACTGGTTGAACATATCATTCTGGTGATGAAATTGATATGTCTGGGCATGATTAAAATGGTAGGCTATGAAGTTTAATCTAAAGACATCAAAGACATATGTGTATGAAAAATGTCAGCATCACTTGGTGGTTGAATTGTTGTTTTTTTTCAGACCAAGAGTCAAATATGTCACATTTTGTTCTGATTGGCCTTTGTTAACCTTTTCTAATAACTTCTGAACTGTGGATCAGCCAATAATGGTCATGTTTCTCAAGATACACAACTTCATGTACATTGATGGCAAATTACAGACAAGGCACTGCATGCCAATTTTGAAGTGAATTAGAATCCAAAGTTAGAGACAATTTCATGTTTTTCCTTGGTATAGCACCACCAAATTGCCAAGGCCCACTACTTTCGTGTCCTCAGATTGATCCCCTATATGTTAAAAATTAAAAAAATATGTGATTCCATTACATGAAGACAGCAACACCCCCTATTTTCACAGAACCAAAATTTAGACTTTCCATTCCAACTGAGTAAACAGCATAGAAGCAATTGACCTAAACAGTTTATGCAATAAAAATCTAAATTGTGAATTTGTCACAGGGCAAACCATGGCAAGTTTGGGATTCCAACTATATGACATTAGTTAGAAGCATATATTAACACGTTTTGTCCACTAGATAATCTCCAAATGTCTCAAGCTTCTTCAGGGCATGGTGGTGATGACAAACATCAATTTTCATAAAAATACGGTGATAGCTGTATGGATTTGCTGCACTTAATTTCACCAGTCTTGTAATACTTGTGATGAAATGTACCGGAGGTTTTGTCTCAATATGCTAAAGTGTTATGGAAATATAGCCTCATGTCTGTATTAGCTAGTTCACTGTCTAATCTGTTGACTCGCTATGCAAGAGTGAATTGGCAAATCAATTCCATAACATTTTTCAGCATAGTCTATCAATTTTCTGAGCCATGACTTGCTGAGGATTGGATGAAGCATCTAGGAATCAGAAGAAAGAAGATTTAGCTTCTTGTCTTTATGGTTCATAACATAAACATAAGTGCAAATTTGAGCTATTGGTGGCACTATAATATATTTACACTTTCCATCAATTGTGCAACTTTTCCACAAATGGTTCGATGGACTTCCATGACTTCAGCAGAAGAAGAACACTAATGAATACACCTGTGGTGCTTGTGTGACCTATTTCTATACTTATCTATTGTTTTGGGCTTGAAACAGCAACAGCCAGCATGGGAGTTGGGCACTAATGATTTACCTAAACAGCTATTTTGTACCAGCTGGCATAAAAAAAAGCCAAATAGCATTTCATGGCCAGTATGAAAGACTTATGCCCATGAAATACCCTTTCCAACATATTACAAAATATTTTGGAACCTGCTTTTCTGAGCAATTCACTGATTATACAAAGCAGGGAACAAGACAGTTAAAAAAGTGTATTGACATTTCTTCAGTATACTCTTTAATTTTAAAATGTGTGAAACATAAATGAGCATTTAAATGCCTCTTTTGGACTTATTGCACACCTTTGCTGATATCAGCTTTGTAATTTCCTGCTGTCAGCTGTACATGTGCTACTGTGGTGGACATCCATGCATTAGTGTAGAACTGGTATCTGAGGAATCATCCAGAAAGATTTACTGATGATGCAGCAATCATTTCCCACATGCCGTGTCCAGTAACTTTACGTAACTCAGTATGTTGCAGGTCATTGCTTAGCAATAACACCTGCAGAGAGCAGGATGTGACCATGAGAGGGTAAAATTGCTTCTGTGTATACATGTGGTGCTTTTCATTGATTGTGGTATTTGTAGACGAAGCAGGGCGTGCAAGCAGGCACAGTTGATAAATCCCATTTGGTTTTCTACAAATGTTCCTCTGATTCTGGCTATGATGTGATGTTTCAGTCAGGAATAGATTTTTGCCAATTGCTATTTAGGTTGCTGTTTTAAAGTCCTGACATGACAGCAAGCCCTCTTAATTTAAAAATTTGCTACCCAAGTGATTTTGCATCCACTTCACCAATAACCCTCTCCATCTCCCCGAGAAAGGATCATACAGTTGCCCTGTACTGGTTACGGTAAGGTGAAGTCTGCTTCAGCGCCATGGGCATCACGAACTAATTTTTTTCAACATTGCTTCCCCCAACAGCCAAACTGCCTGCCTTAGGTTGGGGAATCAAGCTACAAATGGCTTAATTATAATTGGATCAATCACAAATATAAAGAAAATAAGAAGAAGAAGAAAAAAGGTTTGAAACACGTGTAAATTTTTTTTTGTAGAAACATACTCTTTGTATTCATGTTAGTTCCATATATTTTTATATTTAAGACAATCAACTAAAAAGCAACAACATATTATTCCTGTCTTCAATATTGTATATATTTTTCTAATGCATTTTATTGTTTATTATATTTATAAATATCATGAATTCTGAATGATTAATTTACATTACAAAAATCATTACATTCTGGGGACTCACATCACATGACACTTCACAACCTGACATATTGCCTTGTCATAAAAATGCCAAAGTATCTGATATTTTAAGAGTTTGATCTTGACACACAGGGTCTGCATGGGTTCTTTTTAATTTTAAATTTTTGCATGTTATGGAATCACATCACAGCACCACATAACTTGAACTTTGATTTGGCAGAAAAAAAGAAGCACTTTTTTCTTTTAACAGTTTTTTTAACTTTTTGTCACTTTTACAGTTCATTGGTTATTACTTATAGTACTTCTGAATTATTTTTAAGATTTACGTTCTTTTAATGTTTTTTTCCCCCAGTATGATATAAAGACAGTTTTGACTTTATGCCTCACAAAAATATCAAAATAAATATAAAAATTAGAAATTAAAAACATGTTCATCACAGAAAAGTTGTTGTCAAATCTTTGTATGTATGAATTGCAATTATTATCTATCAATTTTAACACTGAAATGAGACACTTCCCCTATAAGTGCGTATTGTAATTAGAACTCTTTTATATTTTACTTTAGGAGTAAAACACAGCAGAGAGTGATGTAGAGAGTAAAGTATTCATTGCTATTAACCAAACTCCCTAAAGTCAAATGTAAGTGCAGTGATCCGGCTCTGAATAACCTATTGTCTAAGAGCAGGTTCTCTATTGTCTGCAGCACAAGCATAATTGGTAGAACTGCAAGACTTTGTAAAATGCAACAGTTTGTAATGGAAGTCTGAGTGAACCATCAAAAACTCTTTGTTTGAACAAGTTCACATCACCTCTGTGAAAGCTTGTAGCGTTAAACTTTTGACATTCATTACCTTACCCTTGAAACCACAATTATGCATTATGAATAACCGCTTCTTAATTGCAGCCTTTACACTTTTATTCTGCTGCCATCGTGATAGAGACTCAAAGACAGGGACGATGTGTAGCCAATTGCCATTGCTAAGCTTTATTATAAGTGAGTTCATCAAGATTCCTCTTGAGCTGTGAGTGCAAAGAATCATGCAGAGAGTCTTTGCACATGGACTTGTACTCAAACAGAGTGAGAAATTAATGGCATTTCTGACCTTTAGGTCGTGTGCAGTGAATATGGCATTGGTTCTTAGACTGGCAACAGGCTCAAGCCAGTCCCACAGGACCTAACCCAACAAATAGCATCCAGATTCAAAATATTCTGGCTAAAAACACTGTACGTTTGAAGAATATTCTAAAAAGACATGCCGATTTATGACTGGATGTAATTTTTTATACTTCGCGGTAAAAGTGGCTCTCCGATTGACTTTGCCCTATCAGTGCGGCTCCCATGAAAAAATAGTGAAGACCACTGCCGAGTGTATAAAATTACGTTGAACCACTGAGTCACATAGACCTTTAAATATGTCCTTACCTTTCTGGGCCTTGAATGTTGTAGTTCCCTTGCTGTCTATGCAGGGTCGGAAAGCTCTCAGATTTCATTCAAAATTTCTTAATTTGTGTTCTGAAGATGAATGAAGGTCTTATGGGCTTGGAACAACATGAGCATATAATGACAGAATGTTCATTTTTGGGTGAACTATCCCTTTAACTATAAATAATTAGGATTAATCATCGATACTAACCTAGCTTCTGTCTATTCATAGTGGGACTTGTTTTAGTGAAGGCAGTGAATACAATAGAAGGATTGACTTGGTGTTTATTAGCTGAAAGTACTCATATTTATTAAAGGAAATGAATATCAAGATATTTAAAAGTGACATTTACTATTATTACATAACTGTGCAACGGTTAAGTAATAATAGTAAATGTCACTTTTTTTTGAATAATAAAAGCATGCTCAGTTTCTTACTGGATGTCTGTCTGTCCACCTGTAGGCATTTTGCATGTCTTTCCCATAAATACATGCTGCCTGGTGTTCCTGCGGTAATGAGCACACTCCTGGCCAACATCAACGCATTCTACGCTCATCCCACCTCAGTCACCAACGTCTCCGCCTGTGACCGCTTCACTGCCTCCAACTTTAGGGTAATGCTAACTTAGCATCACACACAGCCAATATAGCCTGACCGAAGGACAGTTTAGGGTTTGATTATTCCCTGGGTCCATCAACATCAATGCTTTTGTATAAATGTGCAAAAGAAATTCATTATTTTATTCAATAAGCATACATAAAGTGACAGTAAAGAAACATGTTGTCATAAAAGATTTCTATTTGAAATAATTGTTCAAATAAATTATTTTCAACTTTGTATTCATGAAAGCATCTAGAAAAAATGTGTCACCATTTCCTCAAAACTGTTTTCAGCATTGGTAATATAAGAAATGTGTCTTCAGCACCAAATCAGCACATTAGAATGATTTCTGAGGGATCATGTGACCCTGAAGGCTGGAGTAATGACCGCTGAAACCACAGGAATGAATTATATTAATAATAATATATTAAAATAGACACAATAGTCATAGATTAATATTAAATAATGATCAAATATATTTTATTATATGTACTGTTCAAAAATATTTCAGGTTTTTTTAATCATTGAATGTAAAATATGATAACATTTAAAAATTCGATCAAACCTAAACTTTTGAACAGTAGTCTGAGATGCTGAGTAGTTTAATGATACTGATGCGTAGTGGAACGATATAATCTGAAAAATCCCCATAGCTAATGTGCGCACTAATTGATTATCTGTCTTGAACATGCAAACACAGAAAAGCGGAGTGATACACACATTGAAAAGTCCTAGTGCTGTTGGACTAAATGTCAGCACTTTTGGAATGTTGCTCAGCCATATTCAAAGACCGGAAATACCTGTTGTGTAAGATATAATGTCACATTTGATCACAGAGTGATAGTGAGTTTGATTGTTATAATCAGAGTCACATAAAACCTTTGATCCCAAATGCACTGAGGCTCTCATACGACACAGCTGAAGATGCTATCGTGCCAGCTCATCCTATCAAAGCATAAATACAGCTGCTTGGATTTGTGCACAGTACAAACTCTCACATCCCCTCCTTTTCCTGTACTGGACCCTTCTTCTGTAGGAGTCTTGCTCATACTAGGATTTTGAAAAGATACAGCATGGTGAATAACTGAGACCTCGTCAGTGTCCCTGAACCTTTGAATCCCTTTCAGGTTTTCTCATTGCCATCAGACGGATTTATCCAAAAGCCTGTCTGTGGTGTGTTTGTACAGTATGTTTTTGTTCGTGTGTGTATGTGTGTCCACGCTCTATGTCCTTGGCTCAAGGTCTAGATTCCATTCAAAGTGAGACTGGTGTCAGAGAAACACATCTTGTGGGGCTAGTTTTTGCTTACTCCATAACTAAATCATACTTTGCCTTTCAAAACACAGAAAGAAACTGCCAATCCTTTTTTGTTTGTTACATTTTATTCACCACTGACTCATGTCTCTCTCTGTTAATGCAGAAAGATCGCTTTGTTAGACTGCTGGATCAGCTCCATAACTCTCTCCGAATTGACCTGTCAACATACAGAGTAAGTATTCATCATGTTCATTACCATAACCTAATCTACAGGCACAGTTTATGCAGTCTAGGATGGTGTGGTGTACAACAAATTACAGCTTAGTTGGAAAATGACACACATTAAAAAATATTTTGCTTACACGTGTTGTTATTTAGCGTCGTTTTGTTCTTTTTTTGCCATCCCATTTTATTCTTTGTTGTCATACTGCATCTTATATTTCTCAAGGTTTTCACTGAAACTGTTGTCTCCTTGGTAAACTTTTGAAGAGGTTTTTTATTAGGGGGCAGAGGTGTAGGCGGTTATTTATTTATTCTAATACTGATCGATCTTTAGTCATTATTAAGTCATTAATCTTTAAAACGTTTCATTATTATTTTATAATCACCAGAATCAGAAAGAGCTTTATTGCCAAGTATATTTGCATATACAAGGAATTTGTTTTGGTGACAAAAGAAGCTTCCAGTACACAGAGAAACACCAACATACAGATAATAAAAAATAAAGATATGTGAGTAAAATCCAGCGTAGCGTTAGTTCTAGCAGGTCACGTTAGTCAAGCTCGCATCAGCGGACTCTCAGCTGATCCCCATCTAGCTATAGGAATACGACACCTATCTAAGCATTCATATATAAGGTCCTCAGTACTATCAGCAGTTTTCACATTGCTCAATAGCTAATTACCCTCCTCCATCCCCAGCTCCTCCTCTGTCAGTCAGGATTCAGCCTTCTGATTATCCTTTGATTCAGACTAATTCTAAAATGTGTAGGCTACATAAAATTATTGAACTTTAATGATATCTGCAATACATTTATGTTGGTTCTGTTCACCCTGGGGGGGTGGGGTTGGGGTTTATCGCTGCTCTCCCTGCACACGGAGTTCTTGCCCAGAACAGAACCATTCCGCCAATCCAAACTGTATGCTAATCGTCAATAATTTTTGACTATAGTGGTCCTGACAGAAATACACATATGTGTCGATATATGTAAATTAACAAAATAGACAATTTGTATGTACAGGTGTTCTGTCCATCCATCCATTCTTCAAGCCACTTGTCCTCTGTAGGGTCACAGGGATGCTGGAGCCTTGGGCTAGCATCTCGGGCAGCATATTTTACTTTATTATTATTAATGGATTTTTATGGTTTAACATTGAAAGTGGGGTCATGGAAAAGAGTAAAACAATGCAATTCACGCATAATGGGCACTTTTGCAAAATGTTTGAATGTGACCTTCATGTAACAAAGTGGAAAAAGAAAATCAAACTTTGAATAAAAAATGTATAAAATGTTTGTTTTATGCACAAATCATGATTCGCCAATCAGTTTACATATTTACATTTATTTATTTATTTAGAATTATGCGTTTCAGAACAATGTTCATTATAGTGCAGTCTGAGATGCAGCTGATCACAGTCAGGTCAATATATATGTTTTTCCACTGGTTCTGAGACTGCCTAGCATGTATACATTTTATAAAGATTTATAGACTTGATCAGTAAACATTGTGCATGTGCATATATAAGTGATGCGTTGTTTGTTACTTCTCAAGTATCCATCTTACCAATGTCATATTGTGCTTCTCACACAAGCTTCCTGTGATCTTCATTCTGTTCCTCCTTTGATCTCCAGAATAATTTCCCAGCCAGCAGTAAACCACGTCTAGCAGATCTCAAATCCACAGTGGATTTGCTGACCAGCATTACATTCTTCAGACTGAAGGTAAGATAACGTACCTCTAAATCAGATCAAGCAACAGCATGCCGTAGAGCCCTTCTTGTTGTTTTATACAGGGATGTAGGTCTTATTTGTAATACAAATATTGAGTGACAGATCCTATAGAGATGAGTAATTCAATTGTGTTTCATATATTCTTGAGTAAACGCTCCGTCATTTCTGTCTGCCTGAGTTCATACAGTAGAAGAGGATAATAGAAGGTTTGAGACGAAGATTGATTTCTTTGTGCTGTAAGAGAGAGGCTTTTGTGCGGGCTTTCATAACGGAGATTAGTCACTATTGATTTGTTAGCGGGTGTTACATTGTTTTTATATAGATGTATTTGTGTCTTCTCTGGCGCTCCCTGTGTCCAGGTTCTGGAACTGCAGTCTCCCCCGCGTGCCGCCCATGTGGTCAGGGACTGTGTGAAAGCGTGCCTCAACTCCACATATGAGTACATTTTTAACAACTGCCAAGAGCTGTACAACAGACAGTTCCAGCCGGCCGCGGAGCCTGTGAGTAAATACATTTGCGTCATGCACAGGTGTATGTTTTCCCCCCCCCCCCACCCCCCCCCCCCCCCGCCTACACGACAGATGGGATGCGACTCTTGTGTTTGACAGTAAGTTTGGATACTCTGTTTTAGAGATTCTTATCAGAGGTTGAATATCTTATGGGTAATACCAGAATTTCAACATGGGACATCAGCCTGAAATTAGTAATATTTTATAGAATTTATCTGTTACCATAGAGACCACATTTGTTCATAACGGGTCGCTCATGATCATCAGCATTCTGAGTTTCTTTTCAAGAACTTGTTCATTCTGTCTGTCTGTCTATCATTTTATCTGTGTTTTTCTGTCACTTTTATGCCATTCTGTTGTTTTATGTCGTTCTATCTGTCATTTTGTCATTCTATGTTGTTTTTTTATCTGTCTTTCTTTCTATTTCTATGTTTTTCTGTATCTATTTGCTGTTAATTCATTATTTTAACTGTTGTTTTGTCTGACTGTCATTCTGTCTAATGTTCTGTCATTTTGTCTGACACTTTGTTGTTCCTTCTCTTGTTTTGTCTGTGATTTTATCTGTTGTTCTATCTACCTGTTTATCGATCTTTATCTGTCCATCTATCTATTGTTCTTTCGTTCTATCATTCTAATATCTTTTGTTCTGTCGTATCATGCGATTGTTTATACAACAGAAACCACAAGAAAAGAAAGAGGGAGAAGAGGGTGAAGAAGAGGAAGACAAGAAGGATGAGAAGGAGGAGGAGAATGCTGCTGTAGAGGAGCCAGGACCAAGCATACAGAATTTGGACTTCTGGCCCAAACTCATCACCTTAATAGTTTCCATCATAGAGGAGGACAGGAACTCCTACAGCTCGATCATAAATCAGTCAGTCACTGCACAGATACACACAAAATATCGCACGCAGACACACTGAGCTGTTATGTTTGACCTGGTGTGTCCTGTGCAGGTTTCCTCAGGAGCTGAATGTGGGGCATGTCAGTGCTGAGGTCATGTGGACACTCTTTGCTCAGGACATGAAGTATGCACTGGAAGGTATGAAGAAATATACATTTATATGTATGGGAAGCATGTGTGCCCTCAAAGGGGTCATGAACTGAGAAACCAAAATCCCCTTGATCTTTTGACATATAAGAGTTCATTGTACTATAAAAACATCCTTTAAATTTTAGAACTCAAAACGTTCCCTTTAGTCTAAAAACAGCTTATATTAAAGGCAGTCTGCCAAAACGACAGCTTTTAGAATGTTCTACTTTATGATGTAATAGTTTGGCTAAACACCGCCTCCACAGAAGATCTACATCACTGACTGTGTTTAGCCCCACCCACCGATTCACGCATATATTGTAAATAACGAGAGGAAAACACAGGTCTACGCAGAAATCAAACAATAAAGATGACTCCGAAGACAACAAAACGCTGTGGAAAAACACGGTCTTTGCATCGCCTTCCTTCTGATCCCAACATTAGGAAAAAGTGGATGAACTTTATATTTAAAGTGGTCATATGATGCGATTTCAAGTTTTCCTTTTTCTTTGGAGTGTTACAAGCTGATTGTGCATAGATAAGATCCCTGAAGTTTCAAAGACTAAAGTCTCAAATCCAAAGAGATATTCTTTATTAAAGTTAAGAGTCAACCACTCCTACCTTAAACGGCTCGTTCTAACACCCCCCCACATATCTACCTCACTATGCGAAATATTTGCATAATGCCGCCCAAATGTTCACGCAAAGAAAGAAGGCGTGGTTTCAGTAACCGCAGTTAGTGTTGAAGCAGCATGTCAGGGAGACGCTGTGTGTTTCTAGGCGAAAGCAAAAGCACTTTATTTGGCCTTCCGAAAGTAGATGCATTTAGGAATCTTAAGATGACTTGCAACAAACAGCAATGCATTTTATGGACGCTGGGGGGGGGGGGTGGGTTTCGTGAAGCTAGGAAGAGGTCATTCTGACTTTGCTATTCCAATCTGGCGCTCTGAATCGCTACTGTTTTGTTACGAGTTTAAGTATTTGCTATTGACTGTTCAAATGCGGAGTTTTGCGCGCGCACGCGTGTGTGTTGTGTGGTGTGTTGTGTGTGTGTGTGTGTGTGTGTGTGTGTGTGTGTGAGAGAGAGAGCGAGAGAGAGAGAGAGAGAGAGAGAGAGACAGGGTCACATCACAGTGGAGTCAGCTGTCTTAAACGTGGCTTGTGTACTGCAAACACATACCAGCTTCATCACTGTGTCTGTCACGAGACTCTGTTTCCCTTTTCGGGCTCTGTCTTTACATTTATTTTGAAATATGAAGCTCACGATTATGGTAAGGGGCGTTAAATTTCCAACAAGTGCTTGCGGTGTTTTCTGGGGGGTGGGGGGCCAATCAAAGTGCACTGGGTCAGCTGGCCAATCAGAGCAGACTGCGCTTGTCCGAAGACGGACTTTGTAGAAAACGAGCGTTTGAGAGAGGCGGGGCATAGAGGACTTACAATAATGTACAGTATTTGAAAAATAATGTGTTTTTTGAACATTAAAGCATGTCAACATATTCTGTTATACCAAATACACAAAATAATGATCTTTAAAAAAGCATCATATGACCCCTTTAATGAAGTTTCCAGCCACGTCAGTAAGACTTTTTCCTTTGTTCATTCGTTTTTTACCGTGGATTCGTTTACAAACAAGGCACAATTCGATACGGGATTTTCAGAGATTGAAACTAAAAGATGATGCTGTTCCGACTATATTGGATCAACACACACGTGTGAGTAAGTGTTTTTATTAAGTGATCACTAATGCTTTGTCTGTTATATATGTTTGATATGTTCTGAGTATTTATGCGTTTTTAACCTAAATCACAGCAGCGTCCATCTGTAAAGGATGTAGGCTGTCAAACATACACAACTGTTAGCCACTCGCATCTGTGGGCATTTACTTCCGCGTCTACAATCCAATGGAGCGTTCTGGTAAAGGGGGTTAAAACAGGACAGAAAATAGCCTATTACTTCTAAATTATGATGTTTTGTAAAAATCTTGATAACATTATAAGTAGACCTCAGAGAACAGTACAAATAATAAAAAGGCAGTTCATGACCCCTTTAAGTATGTCTGTGTTCACTTCAAATTGATTTGAGATTACTCCTAACATCATTCCATCTTTCCTTTTTATCTGTCTTTGTCTTCAGTTCTTAATCATATCGTCTACAAACACTGGAAGAATGGTAAAGGTCATAATGCTATATAAGGCCTTTTGAAGTCATGAGAGTGTGAACTTGGGCATACGTTTCTTGTTATAGATGCAAGATAAATACACCACTCTGTTGCACGCTAAGTAATTTTTTTGTGGTTCCCTCAAAGTAGGCCTAATAAGCAATAAGCCACAAGAAGCCATGGTTTACAGTGGAATTTTATAACAGCTAAGGTGCGTTGTTCACGACGTGAAGCAGAGTGACACACAGAAGTAAACAAAGGTGTGTGTTTGTAGAGTAATTTACAACAGCTTCGAACGCGGCTCAACCAATCAGAATCAAGGACCGGAACTATCCGTTTTATAATGTACCTTTGAGAAGTAATGTGAATTTGCACTTGAAATGAGTTGTGATTCCAACATATTAGGCACTGCCTCCTTAACAGCTTCTATAGCTTTGATACCAAGTGGAATGTTAGTAGAGTTAAGTTGATCAAGTACAACATCTACCCTACATCCTCCTTACTACCTCGCCACAATTATGTGGGCCAAATTACTGTGCTGAATAATAAATATGGCCGGTGTTGTGTTAATGTGCTCATTCTTGTGACTATGCACATGATCGACTTGTTTTTGCAGTTAAGTTTTAATAATTTTCAGTGTGGGCAGGGGAGGGAGCTTTGCATTGTTAAGGTTTCATTTCAAAAGAGCAAAGCAAATCTTGTTTTCATGATAAAACCCCTTTAAAGGTTCAAAGCACTCTTTTTGGTCTCGAGTCCTCACTCTCTCATTGCTACAGTAGAGTTAGAGAATAGAACCCCCTGGTTTCCTTTTAGATCCTCCAAGTAAACTAGAGTTAGACTCCTCATTGGAAAAAATGATCTTTTCCTTTTGATGCCAGCATCCTTTTCTTTTGAAACCACATCTTTCATTGCACACCTGTACTTTTTTTTCTGTTCTTCGTCTCTTCATTCTCTCCTGCCTTGTTTTCTTGATTTTAGCACCTGCCACATTCCATATTCGCAGACTTGATTTTTATGCTGGTAAGACATATACTGTATGGTTAAGTCTCTGTGAGAGTTTATGTGTGCACATGTAACACTACTGTTCAGAAACGTTTGCGGCGTGGTAAGATTTTTTCATACATTTGAAGAAAGTCTCCCCAAGGCTGCATTTAATTTATCACAATTAAATGTAAAATAAAAATGTATTCCTGTTATGTTAAAACTGAATTTTTAGCAGCCATTTCTTTAAATTTTTTATTATTGTATTTTTTTTGTTTACTTTTTATGGTCGATTTTTTTTTATTATCAAATTAATTATTATTATAAATTAGTGTTGAAAACGTTTGTGCACTTAATAATTGTCTTAGCAACTTTTATTAATTATTATTATCACTGTTTAAAACAGTTGTGCAGCTTAATATTTTATTAGCAACTTTATTATTATTATTATTATGTTGAAAACAGTTTTGCAGCTTAATATTTTATTAGCAACTTTATTATTATTATTATTAATTAGTGTTGAAAACATTTGTGCAGCTTAATATTTGATTAGCAACTTTATTATCATTAGTGTTGAAAACAGTGTGCAGCGTTAATATTTTTAGCCCTTTATATTATTAGGTTGAACAGTTGTGCAGCTTAAGATTTTATTAGCACGTTATTTTATTATTATTATATTATTAGTAGTTGACAAACAGTTTGTGCAGCTAATATTTTATTAGCACCTTTATTTATTATTATTATTATTAGTGTTGAAAACAGTTGTGCAGCTTAATATTTTATTAGCAACTTTATTATTATTATTATTATTAGAGTGTTGAAAACATTTGTGCAGCTATATTTTATTAGCAACGTTATTATTATTATTCTTATTAGGTTTGAAAACAGTTGTGCACTTACTAGTTTTTAGCACTGTATTATTTATTATTAGTGTTGAAAACAGTTGTGCAGCTTAATATTTTATTAGCAACTTTATTATTATTATTATTATTAGTGTTGAAAACAGTTTGCTGCTTAGTATTTTTTATCAACGTTATTATTATTATTATAGTGTTTGAAAACAGTTTTGTGCAGCTTAATATTTTTATTAGCCACTTTATTATTATTATTATTATTTTAGTGTTGAAAACAGTTGTGGCAGCTATAGTTTATTAGGCACTTATTATTATTATTATTATCATTGTTGAAAACAGTTGTGCAGCTTAATATTTTATTAGCAACTTTATTATTATTATTATTAGTGTTGAAAACAGTTGTGCAGCTTATATTTTATAGCACCTGTATTATTCTTATGATTATTAGTGTTTGAAACATTTGTCAGCTTAATATTTTTCTTAGCAACTTTATTATTATTCTTATTAGGGTTTTAAAACAGTTGTGCAGCTTAATATTTTATTAGCAACTTTATTATTATTATTATTATTATTATGTTGAAAACTGTAGTGCTGCTTAATATTTTATTAGCACTTATTATTATTATTATTAGTGTTGAAACAGTTGTGCAGCTGAATATTTTTGTGGAAACTGTGATAAATTTTCCATTGGGAATGTAATTCTGAATATAAAATTCAAAAGAACAGGCATTTATTTGAAATTGATTCTTTTTTTTGAAACAATGTGTAATCCTTTATGGTCACTTTTGATCACTGTCACATCCTTGCTAAATAAAAGTATTAATTTCTATCTTTTTTTTTTTTTTTAAATAATACGGCCTTCAAACTTCGTGAATCGTATTTTGTGGTGTGTGTAAAATGCATTTTTAATCATTAGCCTCTGTGAATGAGTACAGCTAGGGACTTTCAGATAGAATAATCAGTTCATTCTTGGTTTATAGCTTGTTGAATAATACATTTGTTGAAGCCGAAGGTGAGTAAATGTTTACTGGGTTAAATTCGTGACAAGGTAAGATGAAATTAAATCCGTCGACTCACGCTTGTTGTTTCCCCAGAGCATGAGAAGCTGAGGTTGTGTAAAAGTGCGGACTACATGAATCTGCATTTCAAAGTCAAATGGCTCTACAACGAATACGTCCATGACCTGCCCGCCTTCTCCGACACCGTCCCAGAGTACCCATCGTGAGTCACGCTCTTCCAGAGCATCTTTAGCTACACCTTTCTCTCTTTTCTTCAAATAACCTGCAGTTTGTTTTTCTTTTGAGTAGTTTAATGTTCTCACTCACACACTGTCATCACCTACAGTCTCAAATCGACTGGGACCCTAGTTGATGCTTTCCTCTGTTGTTTAAATGCTCTTGACCACTTGCTGCTTCGCTGCCCTCCTGCTTTATTCCTCCTCCTGTTTCTCTACATTTCTTTTTCATTTCCCATCTGTAGGTGGTTTCTGCCATTTGTTCTCCAGTGGCTGGCTGAGAATGAGGAAGTGTCGATGGAGTTTATGCATGGAGCCCTTGAGAGGGATAAAAGAGAGGGGGTATGGTTCAGAAACTGCTGTATAACCTTTCTGTGTGGTCCGCTGTCTTATATATGGCTTCTTCGCTCTTGGTCTACCAGGCTTTAAAACAAGCCTTGTCAAACAAAATTGCTGCTTGCTGTCAATGTGTTAGAGGGATGATTTTTCTTCAAATTGCTAAATGTTTTATTTTAGTTATGTAAAGGGCCTTTTTGAGAAATGCTTTCTACAATGCGTTCATCATTTATTTATTTCTATATTGTATAAAATACAATAAATAGTTCAAAATTGCAAATTTAAAGGGATCATATGAGCGTTCTCAAGTTTTCCTTTCTCTTTGGAGTGTTTACAAGCTCTTAGTGCATAAAGAAGATCTGTAAAGTTGCAAAGACTAATGTCTCAAATTCAAAGAGATATTCTTTATAAAGTTAAGAGTCAGCCACACCTACCTAAAACGGCTCGTTCTAGCACACCACCACATGTCTACGTCACTGTGTGGAAAAATTTGCATAACGCCGCCCAAATGTTCACGAAAGAAAGAAGGTGGTTTCAGGAACAGCAGTCATTTTGATGCAGCATGTCAGGGAGACGCTGTTTGTTTCTAGGTGAAAGCAAAAGCACTTTTATTTGGCCTTCCGGAAGTAGATGCTATTAGGAATCATTGGTTAAGATTTATATACTACAGAACAGAACAACCCAGATGTTCGATTTTGTGCAATGCATTTTATGGACAACAGTTTTTTTTTTAACCTAGAAGCGTACAAGGCTGGCTGTGCACAAAGGCTATTTCTAATTTAAAAAAAAAGGGTAAATTCCGACTTTTTTATGACAATCTGGCGCTTCTGAATCATCGACTGTAAGTATGTTTTGTTATTAAGTTTAAGTATTTGCTATTGACTGTTAAAAATCCAGAGTTTTGCGCAACGCAGAGTAACGCACCGTGTGTGTGTGTGTTAGTGTTTGTTGTGTGTGTGTTGGGTGTGTGGGAGGGACAGGGTCACATCACGGCGAGGTGAACTGTCCTGTCAGAAAGCCATAGCACGTCAGCTGTCTTAACCGCTGCTTGTGTACTGCCTTCATACTGGTCGTCACACGACGCGTTTTTGCCCTTTTCGGGCTTGACTGATGGTAAAACTAATGACATATTAACTGTCTTGTAATTTACTTTGAACGAAAGCTCGCGAGTATGGTGGGGCGTTCAGTTCGGACCGTGCTTGTGGTGTTTCGCCAATCAATGCACTGGTTCAGCTGGCCAATCAGAGCAGACTGCGCTTGACAAAGGAGGGGACTTTGTTGAAAACTATGTGTTTGAGAGAGGAGGGCATAGAGGACCTACAATAATGTACCTTATTTGAAAAATTATGTGTTTTTTGAACATTAAAGCATGTCAACATATTCTTTAACACCAAATACCGAAATAATGATCTTTAAAATGCATCATATGACCCCTTTAAAAATATGTAAAAATGTTTTTTGAAAAAAGTGTCTTATGCTCTCCAAGGATCCATTTATTTGATCAAATATATGGTGAAAATACTTATATTGTGAAATATTATCACAATTTAAAATAACTGTTTTTCTATATGAATTTATTTCAAAATGATATATGTTTTTTTTCCTGGATTGCAGCGAATATGCTGATTCTGTGGTCAAGATTTTTTTTCTGCTTAATATTTGGGGACACTATGATGCATTTTTTTTTAAGTCAAAAGACCAATTACTTAAAACAGAAATCTTTTGTACCATTGTAAATGTTTTTTTTTTTGCTGCTTTTGATCAATTGAATGCATCTTTGCTGAATAAAATATTAGTTTCCTTTTAAAATAAACAGCTCTTTTGGGCCTTGTCTCAAACTTTCAATCCTAAAATATGTAAGTACATCATAAATATATGAGCATTTCATGTTTTAAACTATGATAATATAAACAAAGACTGAATTTTAATGTGTATTGTGTTAAAATATCTATTTTTATTAGTTTACACCACACAAACCATTTTGCCCCAATTTTTCCCCCTGAAAATGAAAGCAAGAGCATGCCTAAGATGAAATGTGATTTGTGAAGAAAGCATAAAAAATGTTGCTTTATTAAAAGTTTAATATTTTTAACATAATTTCTAATCAACATGTCATTTTGTCAAATTATGCAAAAAGGTGTAAAAATATGATTTATTTCTGTGTATTTAGGATTCATAAAATGTTGTTGTTCATTGCACAATTCTCATGACATTTGGATGACATTAAGTAGAAATATTCAATAAAAACAAACAAACAAAAAGTTCCCGTAGCTAAAGAAACATCTCCGACTAAAAATCTCTCCTGTCATTTCCACAGTTCCAGCAGACATCTGAGCATGCTCTATTCTCCTGTTCGGTCGTGGACATCTTCACTCAGCTCAACCAAAGCTTTGAAATCATTAAGAAACTAGACTGTCCTGATCCTGCAGTGGTTGCCCAGTACAATCGACGATTTGCCAAGGTGAAGATCAACAGGCCTAAACCCTACTATATACTACATTCAAAAGACGTTTCCAGAGAAACTGGAAAATAGACAAGCAGAGACTGACAAAAAGATAATAGACGGAAAGTCGAGGCAAGAGAAATATAAGCTGCTGGCACACAGAGTGTTTGTCTTTAGACCATCACCATCGGTTTCTCAGCCTGTGAGTCATATCTAACTTAGACGTCTGACGCAGAGACATCTTTGTTGAAGCCTACACAGGTTTTGTAGGAGCTGAGATGCATTTACATTTCATTAGATTTTAGTAAAGATAGTGACTAAATACTAAATGCAGTTATCTGACATGATCATGGTGTTTTCTGAAATCATTATATTTAGTCAGCATATTGAGGTCTATTTCAGGGAACAAAACAGCAACTTAATGCATCTTCAACAAAGTCCATTTGTTTTCAGACTACCAGTTCAGTACAAGGTGTAGTTCATTTACTCTACATACCATATGTGACCCTGGAGCACAAAAGCAGTCTTAAGTCTCTGGGGTATATTTGTAGCAGTAGCCAAAAATACATAGTATGGGTCAACATTATAGATTTTTGTTTATGCCAAAAATCATTAGGACATTAAATAAAGATAATGTTCCATGAATATATTTAGTAAATTCCCTACCGTAAATATATAAAAACTTAATTTTTATTAGTAATATGCACTGCTAAGAACTCCATTTGAACAACTTTAAAGATGATTTTCTCAATATTTTTTTTTTTTGCACCCTCAGATTCCAGATATTCACATAGTTGTATCTCGGTCAAATATTGTCCTATCCTTACAAACCATACCTCAATGGAAAGCTTATTTATTCAGCTTTATATGATTATGTGTAAATATCAATTTAAAAATAATTGACCCTTATG